>APFE031344875.1:140288-150882 GCA_000404065.3 Pinus taeda | reverse complement strand
GGTAATACCGCCAATCCCCCGGACGCAAAAGGTCGGGCACGTCCTATGGAGAAATGACCGCCCATCATCGTATTAGATCATCCACGATCGGACGGCTGGCGACCATCATGATGTGACGGCGTATTAACAAAGGGGGACCCGCCTATTAAATTAATCATTTTAAATAAATCATTTGCGGGGGTGGTTTTTAACCTTAGGTTTCAGGTAGGTTTAATAATGTTTTTAATTTAAAACATTATAAACACAATTTTAAGGGCGGAAAAGGGGTTGGAAGGGTTAATGAGGGCGGGGTTTTGAATTTTTTTTACTTTTAGCCAAAGTTTTGCTTGAAAATCCATAGTTTTAGGGTCAAAGGGGGTTAATACTAACCCCTGATGGGTTAATATTTCCCAAGAAAGGGTTATATAGCTATAGTGCTAGGGGGAGGGTATTTATACATATTTTTTGGGAATTTTTTCATATATCCTAATAGAATTAGGGAAGGGGGGTAGTTAGGGAGCTAAATAATACATTGGTGGTTAATATGACATTGTGAGGTGAGTGAAGGGGTAAAGACTAAGTTTTAAGAGGTAAAACTTAGGAATTGAGGGTGAGGGAATTGAGAATGAAGATTTTTACACAAAAAATGTGGCTTCTTTTCCTTGATTGAACTTCATAGTTTGACCTGGTACCCTGTCATAAACTGAAGTGGAACCAGGACACTTGAGCAGATCTCAAGGTCCTTAGGGATGTTAGTAAATGATGTTTGGGGAAAATAGGGGAAATTAGACATGCTTCCAATGTTTTGTCCTCCACCCTCTGCTTTGATGCCAATACCCTTAGTGGAATGAGCCTTTGTACTTGATAAGCCAATTGGTGATGGCCCTCCATTTCTGCAACCTTGCACTACTTACCCATCCTAGTAATCCTAACATTTTTTCTTCACTTGAAGTGGGTGCATTTGAATTAGCAGACCCTGATTGTTCTCTTTTTCTTTTGACTTCCCTCCTATCTAAATGTACCCTTATTTCTTCCAAGGACCCAGATTAAGTAGTTGGGCTTCTTCATTTCTCTACCTAGCTAGTCATCTGCCAAGCTTGAGCTGTTTGGACAGGAAAAATTCTCTATTATGCAACAAGCAATTTAAACATGGCATGGTCCAGTTTAGACTATTGGGCCATCCATCAAGTATGATTAGCAGCAGTATTTGTAGAGTATGACACTGCCCAAAAGATAGTAGTGGAATTTTGACTAGCCAGTTTCCTGGTCTTTAGTTTGGGGTTCATTTTCACTTTTCTCTTGACCATTTGATTTTCTTGCCTTTTGATTATTCTTTTAAGGCATACCCTCTTTTCATTTTTTTTAATTTTCATATTATGTACACAAAATATGGAACCTTTGCAGCCTGCAATGATGAACATATTTAGCCCTTCCACTGTCAATCATGAAAGATGAAACCTATTGGTATAGGAACCTAACACCTCCAACTAATGTGACTAATAAAGTTGATCCAAATGATATCGCTTTAATTGGAGGAAGGTCAAGATCTCATACTCCCCCATTTCATCTTATTTATGAAGTTTTCAGTAAAAATTTGCATAATTGTTTAGTTGATTCAGGAGCTTCATCTAATATCTTACCTAAATCAATATGTGTAAAGTTGAACATTCAACCTCAAAAATCTGTTGTACGCATAGTTTAGCTAGATCGGTCGTAGGTTGAAGTGATCGCTGAACTAAATTAGGTTACCATAAGGTTGTCATCTAATCCAAAGGTATGTCAAGTCATCGAAATTTTAGTTGCAGATATTCCAGAATTTTATGGCTTAATTCTTAGCAGAGATTGGTCTGAAAAACTTCATGGATACTTTGCAACCGATTGGTCACATATGTGGCTCCCTTACAATGGTAAACCAAATCAAATAAAGGTTGAATGAGAAAGACATCAGAAATACATAGTAACAGAATTAGAAGGAGAAAATGAACCGGTAGCATACAACAATAATATAATTGGCAACTATTCTGTTGATTCTTTCTTAGGAAATTTTAATGCTCATACTTCACCTTACTTCGAACATTTTGTTTTATCTCAAGTAGAAATTTTTTCTCAAACAGATAGTTCTAAATGTATTAATTTCATAGATAGTCCTGTAAATATATCCTTATTTTGGAAGTTATTTTTTGATGGTTCTAAGTTTAATGAGGGAGCCAGAGCAGGATGTGTATTAATCAGTCCAGAGGGAAACAAAACTATGCTAACTTGTAGACTCGAGTTTGATTGCACCAATAATACTGCAGAATACAAGGCTTTAGTCCAAGGATTATACAAAGCAATTGGATTAGATATCAAATATCTATAATTCTTCGGAGATTATGAAATTGTTATCAGACAAGTACGAAATACTATACATTGTCTATCGGGTCATTTAAAGCATTATCAATCTTTAGTACAAGATCTGACTGAACATTTTATAGAATTTAATATTTCATCAATTCCCAGACTCCAAAATGCTAGTGCTGACCTCTTGGCAAACGTAGCTTCCAAGCTCATTCCCTCATAAGACTATAGCCCTGATAAATTTTCAATCGAATTAATCTTTAGACCCTCAATTCCTGATAACATTACCAATTGGAGAATTTTCAACGATGATCCTGATATTGTAAGCTTCCTCACATCTGAAGGATCTTACACTAATCAAATAACAGATGAAGACCAACATGACAAACAATTGCAATAAGATAGCACTAATAATGTTATGCCAAAATCAGTAGTCAAATTAGAAGATCTATATGATTTGAAAGATCAATTCAAAAGATCTACCAATTCAAAACTTCAAAGTTCAACTCTGAAATATGAATTAGTAAATCTAGGATCTAATACGAAGCCGCAGAATATCAATCTAGGTCTTGGCCTAGCCCCTGAAGAAAGATTAGCATATGTTCATCTCCTGAAACAATACAAAAGTGTCTTTGCCTGGACCTACAATGAACTTAAGACTTACAACACTTTTATCATCCAACATACTATCCCAATGATAAATGATGAAAAACCTATCCAACAAAAGCTGAGAAAGGTCCATCCTAATTTAGAAAACCAGATCAAATCTGAGCTCAATAAGTTATTGAAAGCCAAAATCATTTTCGCGTTCGACATTCTAAATGGGTTTCCAATATGGTTCCTGTTTGAAAGAAAAACGGAGACATTAGAATTTGCATTGACTTTCGAAATCTTAACAAAGCCTGCCAAAAGGATAATTTTCCTTTGCCTCCTATGAAGCAAATATTACAGGCAGTTGTAGGATCAGAATTAATGTCCTTCTTGGATGGTTTCTCCGGCTATAATCAAGTTTTGGTCCATCCTGACGATCAATTAAAAACCACGTTTAGAACCAAATGGGGTACTTATGCATATCAAAAGATGCATTTTGGTCTTATCAACGCTGGTGCCACATTTCAAAGGGCCATGCTTATCGTATTTAAGGGATTAGTAAACAAATCAGTAGTAATATATTTGGATGATATAACTGTATATTCCAAAAAACGAGGAAATCATCTCAGAGACTTAAAATAGATCTTCCAACATTGCAAAGGTATGGAATTTCACTTAACCCAAAAAAGTCCTTTTTTGCATTAAGTGAAGTAAAACTTCTTGGATTTATAGTGTTAAAATCGGGAATCCATATTGATCCTGACAGGATCAAGGAAATTTCTGAAATACCCTTACCTCACAACAAGAAAGCTATGCAATCTTTCCTTGGCCAGATTAATTTTGTTAAGAGATTTGTTCCCGACTTTTCAAGGATTGCATCTCCCTTACAAGCAATGATTAAAAAGAACTCAATCTTCAAATGGGGCCAAGATGAATATGAAGCATTCAATCTGATTAAACAAGCAATTGTAAACACTCCATCTTTAGCAACTCCAAATTTTTCCTATCCTTTCATTTTATATACATTTGCCTCTGATAGATCATATGCTGCGATACTCACTCAAGCAAATCAAGACAAGGCAGAGGCCCCAATTGATTTTTTCAATTCAAATTTACAAAGTGCTGAATTAAATTATTCAGATGTCGAGAAACAAGCTTATGCTATTTTCAAAGTGATCAAACATTTTAGACCCTTTCTACTTAAAACCCATACAAAAATCATAGTACCGTTTCCGGCGGTAAGGAATCTCTTAGTATAGAAAGGAGTAGGTGATAAAAGAGCCAATTGGGTTACTGCCTTACAAGAATATGATGCTGAAATTAAACCAACAAATATTGTAAAAGGTCAAGGTTTTTGCAAAATGCTGGCTGGAGCATCACTTATTTATGAAATACCATCTTGAGAAGTATAAACGTATGAGGTAAGCCTAAACGATGTTGAATCATTATACGCTGATATCATAGTTTATCTAAAGAATGGATATGCTCCTTCAAACCTCGATTATACAAAGAAAAGAGCTCTAAGGTTGAAGGCTAAGCAATATCATCTCGTGAATGATGTACTTTTTAGGATGAGTTATGATTTTGTTCCCCTTAGATGTCTTGAGAAATCTGAAGCTGAAAAGGTATTGTAGGAACTTCACGATGGACCAGCGGGTGGAAATTATGCTGGAGATGCTATGACACATAAAATCCTACGCGCAGGCTATTATTGGCCTACACTATTCAGAGATGCACATAGCTATGTAAGGAAACGTCAAGTTTGTCAAACTGCTGCTGGGAGACAAAAGAAACCATCGTTGCCATTGCAACCAGTCAATATCGATCAACCTTTTGATCAATGGGGATTGGATATAATAGGTGAGATTGTTCCTCACTCTTCCAAACAACATAAGTATATCCTTACAGCTACAAATTATTTTACTAAATGGGTAGAAGTAGTTCCTCTCAGGACAGCTAATGCTGAGCACATCATTGATTTCATAGATCAGTTCATAATCACCAGGTTTGGTTTACCCTCTGCTTTAATGTTTGATAATGCATCAAATTTCTCTGGTAATGCTATGACTGAATTTGCACTCAAAAGAGGTTTTAAACTTAAATACTCTACTAATTATTAACCACAGGTGAACGGGTTAGATGAATCAATGAATAAAAACTTAATCAGAATCATTAAGTGAACCATTGATCAAACTCATAAGAATTGGCACAAATCCCTAATATATGCTATATGGGCAGACCAAGTAACACATAAATCCTCGATTGTCACTTCTCCCTTTAATTTAGTTTATGGGAAAGAAGTGGTCCTTCCAACTCATCTTGAAATTCCCTCTTTGGCTTTAGTTCAATATATTGATGAAACACCAACTTCTTCCTTACAACTAAGGCAACTGCAAATTCTTAAGCTAGAAGAACAACGAGAACAGGCTAAAATAACTCATGCTCATCACCAAGCATTAGTAAAAGCTTCTTTTGATTCAAACATAATATCTACAAAGGAATTTCAGTTAGGAGATCTAGTTTTAAAATGGGACAAGGCTCCTGAGGAAAAGGGAAAACATACGAAATTTCAACGAATGCAGATTGGCCCTTTCCAAATTGTAGAAATTATAGGTCCGTCTACTTTTATGTTACAAGATTTAACAGGAAAAAGAGAATCTTTACCTGTTAATGGGCAGATCCTCAGAAAATACTTTCCATAGGAGATCATTCTTCTATTTTTGTAGATTAGTTTTCCTTATTTTCACAATAAAACCAGTTGTAAATGGTTACATTTGAAATTCACGGAAAAGACAAGTATTTCTTTTAGATTTTGTTTTTTTTTTTTCGCTTGTATAAATAGAATCGTTTTAGAAAATTGGTCACTATTATTGAAAGATACAGTCAAAGGCTATAAGCCTAAAAATGATACTAGTTTCAACCTTGTAAATTTTGATTAAAAACGACCTTTAGTGGGAATTTGTTTTACATCATTCGAATGAAAAGTATCAATAACAAAACAAAGATTCTCTGTAGAAAATCTCTTTCCAAAAACTCTACCATTGTCGTCTAGAGCTATTCTTAAGGAAACAATGACTTCCTTCCCACTTAGGAAAATACGAGCTTCAAGGAATAATGTAGCAATACACTTTAAACTTAAAGAATAAGAGGTCTCATCACGAGCCAGCTTGTTCAGCAAAGATATAAATCAAGTGAGTGGCACTATCATAATTTGGCTATGAAACCAAGGCATTGTTCTTTAAGAATTAAAAGAGAATTAAAGCAATAAGTGTGGATATGGATTTCTCTTTGAAAATCATATATTTCTCCAAGTAGGATACATGATTATTGATGGGTAACAAGTAACCCTATCGAGGCTATAAATGTCTACTGGCAGCAGAGGCTCTACCTACGACAAATGAGCATATTTAAAACTAATTTATGGAGAAGTCTTTGTTTCTATCTTTATAAACCAAGTAGTGACTGATGTAGATACAATGACTAGCTTTAGGAAGTAAATAACCAAAGTTAACGTAGAAGAAACAAGCTATCATTGACAGCTACAAGCATGATGTACTTTATCTTTCTATAATAAAGTTTGATTTTCTAGAAAAGTTTTCTGTTTTGGAAGTTTAGAAAATTCAAAAGAAATGCAGAGATAACTGGTTCTTCCAAGTGAATCGCCAATTGTTGTGGCCAACAACAACCCCCCTTCTTATTTAGTTTTATTACTAATAATAAATAAGTGGGGACCCTTATTCAAAAAAAAAATTAGCGCTTGTATTCCCTTTTTGAATAAAACTTACTATCATAAACTTAGGAGAATACCCGAAAAATCTAAAAGGACTTAAGTTTTATGATAAGTTTGAATAAATGAACTTTCTCAATAAAGAGTGTCGCATCGCAAAAAGGTAATGGATGCTTTCCTACAAGCAGAATCCTAAGATTGCGAAATCGCGATGGGAAATCATGCACTAAAAGATACTCATCGCATCGCATGCCTCACATATCATTTAAGGTGAAATGCCTCAAATTGCCGATATGCGATAGCGAGTCTTTCAAATCACATTTTGTAGAAAGCACATTAATGGATTATTGCCACACGCAACAAAGTAGAGATATTGCGAAGAAAATCACAAAATCACCTTATCGCAGATCTACAAGGCTCGTTGTTCGAAAAATATTTTTCCATAAACCGATGCCCAGTTATGCGCGTTAATGTTAATTAATGAGTTAGTTGGCAATCATTACTGAAGTATGGTTTTGATCTGATCGAAGAGCCATTTCACTTAGGGTGATATATTTTATATGTTTTCAGCATTTAAAGCTTTCCCATCACCTTTTCCTTATCATTACTGTTGCCTCATTTGTGAACTGTAGGAGCGAAGAGTAGAGAAATATACATAGCAATGTTCAAGATATTATGGGAAAGAAAGGTAAAGCTCGAAGTTCTGAAGATAAAGAAATGACGCCCTTGTACATGAACACCACTTGTAACAAAGATGCTGGTGTTACTACTTTGGAAAGCATGCACAACCTACTCGAGGAAGAAAATCATAGAGTAATGGAGGTTACAACGACTGCAGATTCATGTGGGTCGTCCAAGGCGTCTATTACAGAACTAGCATGTTCGTTCTTGCACCAGATCGTTGCAAGGCTCAAAATTCTTCCATACACGAACATGGTCAAATGGGTACTGGATAATGATGATATCACAAAATTTAAGCTTTATATCCTCTAACAAAAAATACGCAAGAGGTGAAAATCGCACCAGGGAAGCTCAGATCGAGAAATGGAGGCAGTTTCCGATGCGTGATTAGCACCTAGCACTAATCTTGCATCACCAGGCAAAACCCATCAAAAAGAAAAGCATCTAATCACTCAATCGCCTATAAGCCCGGAAATTGTAGAAAAAAGCGCTAAAGGCGAAAAGCAAAACTTGAACTCTAAAATCAGTGGTATTTATCAGGGATATTCTCAAGTGATATATAAATATCTACCAAATGTACAGCATCAACAGACAAGTTGGAGACAGAAGGCTCAAGAGAGAGCAAAGTCCATTAAAAGGTTAGCCAAGTTGAATTGGGATTCTTACTGGACATACTTAGTAAAACCACACAGCCAATGCATGACTCTCAAATGTATCATTAACTCTCTTAGTTTGTAGGTTTCTGTGGAGTGGTTTTTGAGAAACTGAATTCGGATAATCCACAGTGTTCTTCATTATTATTTGTCAACGTTTCGAGCCTAGACCAAGACTTGATATACAAAGAAGAGAAAAGCGAGAGATAAATAAGGTAAAGGAGGGTTTTGAGTATAAGCCGACCTTCTTTATCTAATTAATCTTATTTACTTTATTTATTTATTACTAATGTCATGATATATTTATTTGTTTGAATGTATTTATGTTATATATTATTTATCTATTTAATGTTATTATTGTTATTCTTTATTGTTTATTAATTGCTTATAATACTTTTATTAATTATATAATTATAATATATATATATATAATTTTTATTATTGTTGTATTTTAATTTAATTTAATTTAGATTTTATATTAATCTGAAAAATATATTGAAATCAATTTAAAAGTTATATATATATATATATAATATATATATATATATATATATATATATATGATTTTTATTATTATTTTTATTATATTTCATTACGTATAATTGTATTAATTTCATTTAATTTATTTATATTTATTAATAATTTAAGTGTATATTTCATTATTTTTTTTATCTTGTTCTTATAATTAGTACTAATCTTTATTTTAATAATTAACCGCTTATATATTGAAATCAATTTAAAAGTTTTAATATAATGTATCTATATTTTTTACTTTATTTTATTATATTCAATTTTATAATTGTATTAATTTCATTTATTTTTATTTTATTATTTATTTAATTAATTTAAGTGTATATTTCATTAACTCTGCCGAGAAGATGGTGCCAACACTTGATGATTCTGTTTTCGTAGGACATCTAAAGTCGGAAGTCGGCCAGCCAACTCTCCTCAAGCAAATGCTGAATGCTTGCGACTATAAGGAACATATACATAGATAGTTAGTTGCCAGTTTTAGTTTTAGATTCAGTTTTAGTTTTAATTTTGCTTTATTTTTTCCTGAAATGAGGATGGTCATTTAAATCGTATCCTAAATTTTTGTACTAAATTATTTTTAGATTTAGCTAGTAGTATTTAAACCCTTCTCATGCATTTAGAGAAGGGTCCTGAAATTTGTCAAAAACTTGTCCTCAGAGCATGCACTTTGGCACCCTCCGAGGAGGTTTTGATGAATGAATGGAATAGGATTTATTGATATCTGCATTTAATATCTAATACTGATGTTGCACTTTTTTACTCTTAGTGGATGTTGGATTAAGAAGAGATAGATCATTATTGTTGAAGCTCATGAGTAGAACTAGTTATAAATGGTACTTTTATCTCTTAACTATTTCTGCTTATGTGTTAAGGTGATATTCATGTTCAGTTATTTATATATGAATGCTTGAATGCTTGAGTTATCATTTGGCACTTCTGTACGGTGATTGCTATTTATTTATGCTTAATATATGAGTAACTTATTATGCGACATGTTTTCCACAACTGTTTCTTCTAACTTTTTATATGAAATGGTTTATCTTTATTAAGTTCTTTTCTCATATCAATTGAATGATCTTTATTACCAATCTCCATTTGAAATCATTTTAGATCGCATAACTGAAAGATTAAATCCCGGGTTAGTTTTAGAATTAGATATTACTGTTCATTAGATTACAATTACATTAGATTTAGATTAAAAGTATTTTATTTAGAAATTATTATAAAGGAAATATCAATTATCAACACACACACATAAATTGGGAAACTGGTCCCATATCCCTAGTCAGACCCACTATACCAAACGGAAAAGGAGCTACTAACCAAGGTCTGGATCAGGTGGGTATCCCCCTTGTTGTAGACCCGATTTTCGGGGCTTCAACACACTCCTATTTGATTGCTTGCATAGTATGCATTGGTTTTAGTGTAGATATTGATTTCTAATCCTATTTGATCGCTTGCACTAGATCCATTGATTTCAGTGCACAGGCCAATTTCTAATCATATTTAATACCTTACACTAGATGCATTGATTTTAGTGTAGATGTTGATTTCTACTCATATTGGATTGCTTGCATTAGATGCATTGGTTTCAGTGTAGATATTGATTTCTAATCCTATTTGATTACTTGCACAATATGCATTGGTTTCAGTGTAGATATTGATTTCTACTCCTATTTAATCACTTGCACTAGATGCATTGATTTCAGTGTAGATGCCGATTTCTAATCATATTTAATAACTTACACTAGATGCATTGATTTCAACGTAGATGTTTATTTTTGGTCATATTTGATTGCTTGCATTAGATGCACTAGTTATATTGTAAATATTGATTTCTAATCCTATTTGATTTCTTGCACTAGATGCATTGATTTCAGTATAGATGTTTATT
Organism: Pinus taeda; assembly: GCA_000404065.3. NCBI lineage: Eukaryota > Viridiplantae > Streptophyta > Pinopsida > Pinales > Pinaceae > Pinus > Pinus taeda. The sequence goes on along the minus strand of APFE031344875.1, from coordinate 140,486 downwards.
TCTACTCCTATTTGATTGTTTTCACTAGATGCATTGATTTTAGTGTAGATGTTGATTTTTGATTTGATGCAACATGATGTATGATGTACATTAATTTCAAATTTATTAGATTAATAATGTGCATTGGTTTCAGTGTAAGCACATCTCTACCTCCTCCATCTATATCTCTATCTCTCTCTCCCTCCCTCTCTCTCTAAC
>APFE031344875.1:125130-140268 GCA_000404065.3 Pinus taeda | reverse complement strand
TTATTAATTAATTTAAGTGGTTATATTTCATTAACTCTGCCGAGAAGATGGTGCCAACACTTGATGATTCTGTTTTCGTAGGACATCTAAAGTCGGAAGTCGGCCAGCCAACTCTCCTCAAGCAAATGCTGAATGCTTGCGACTATAAGGAACATATACATAGATAGTTAGTTGCCAGTTTTAGTTTTAGATTCAGTTTTAGTTTTAATTTTGCTTTATTTTTTCCTGAAATGAGGATGGTCATTTAAATCGTATCCTAAATTTTTGTACTAAATTATTTTTAGATTTAGCTAGTAGTATTTAAACCCTTCTCATGCATTTAGAGAAGGGTCCTGAAATTTGTCAAAAACTTGTCCTCAGAGCATGCACTTTGGCACCCTCCGAGGAGGTTTTGATGAATGAATGGAATAGGATTTATTGATATCTGCATTTAATATCTAATACTGATGTTGCACTTTTTTACTCTTAGTGGATGTTGGATTAAGAAGAGATAGATCATTATTGTTGAAGCTCATGAGTAGAACTAGTTATAAATGGTACTTTTATCTCTTAACTATTTCTGCTTATGTGGTTAAGGTGATATTCATGTTCAGTTATTTATATATGAATGCTTGAATGCTTGAGTTATCATTTGGCACTTCTGTACGGTGATTGCTATTTATTTATGCTTAATATATGAGTAACTTATTATGCGACATGTTTTCCACAACTGTTTCTTCTAACTTTTTATATGAAATGGTTTATCTTTATTAAGTTCTTTTCTCATATCAATTGAATGATCTTTATTACCAATCTCCATTTGAAATCATTTTAGATCGCATAACTGAAAGATTAAATCCCGGGTTAGTTTTAGAATTAGATATTACTGTTCATTAGATTACAATTACATTAGATTTAGATTAAAAGTATTTTATTTAGAAATTATTATAAAGGAAATATCAATTATCAACACACACACATAAATTGGGAAACTGGTCCCATATCCCTAGTCAGACCCACTATACCAAACGGAAAAGGAGCTACTAACCAAGGTCTGGATCAGGTGGGTATCCCCCTTGTTGTAGACCCGATTTTCGGGGCTTCAACACACTCCTATTTGATTGCTTGCATAGTATGCATTGGTTTTAGTGTAGATATTGATTTCTAATCCTATTTGATCGCTTGCACTAGATCCATTGATTTCAGTGCACAGGCCAATTTCTAATCATATTTAATACCTTACACTAGATGCATTGATTTTAGTGTAGATGTTGATTTCTACTCATATTGGATTGCTTGCATTAGATGCATTGGTTTCAGTGTAGATATTGATTTCTAATCCTATTTGATTACTTGCACAATATGCATTGGTTTCAGTGTAGATATTGATTTCTACTCCTATTTAATCACTTGCACTAGATGCATTGATTTCAGTGTAGATGCCGATTTCTAATCATATTTAATAACTTACACTAGATGCATTGATTTCAACGTAGATGTTTATTTTTGGTCATATTTGATTGCTTGCATTAGATGCACTAGTTATATTGTAAATATTGATTTCTAATCCTATTTGATTTCTTGCACTAGATGCATTGATTTCAGTATAGATGTTTATTTCTACTCCTATTTGATTGTTTTCACTAGATGCATTGATTTTAGTGTAGCACATTCTCTACCTCCGTCATCTATTCTCATCTCTCTCTCCCTCCCTCTCTCTCTAACATTCTCTCTCCATATATTATATAATTATATATAATATATATATATTTTATATATATATATATATATATATTATATATATATATCTTCCTCCCTCCCTGTCTTTTCCTCTCTCTTCTTCCCTCTCTCCCCATCTATATCTCTATCTCCCCTTGTCTCTCATTCTCACCCCAAAAACATACACTCTCTCTCTCAATGTAAGAACATAAAAATTATTCAACCATAAATACAATACTTGAATTTTCATCCTAAATAAAATGCTTGCTTCTTGAAACTATAAATTATTTATAGTTGAGTACATTCTTATTATTCAACATTGTTAATAACTTTGCATTCAAACATTGTAATAGAAAATAACTACCATTAAAAATTATTTGTGGTTTAACACTCCATAAGTCACAATGATTGACTTTGGAGAAAACTACTATTAATATTAGAGAACAAGAGAGACAAGGTATGTTGTTTACTATAGTAGCTCGAGTTAAATATTTGAATGATCTATGATTCCAACTACTCTTTTCATATGATCGATATGAGAAAATGGAAGAACTAATAGGTGTGACAATATGGACAATAGAAGAAAATAGTTTTAGATTGTTTGTAATTGACTATATTCTTAGTATTCACATTTTCTATCTATCAAAATTGTTACATTGATACTTTGTACTCAAAATTTGTATTTCATCATTTTTCATCATTCAAGTTACTAAGAGTCTCTCTCATCTCAACAAACTGAGGTAACTAATCAAATTTTAAATGTTAAAATTGACCAAATTAATGTTAGACATATTTAGCATATTTAAAATGATTAAAATAATTAGATGTTCAACAAATTTTGTATGACCGCACACCACTTAAACGAGCCTAGATCCATCTTAACACTAGATCTATAAAGCACTGAGAAGGATCACATCTCTCAAGTTGCAAACGTTTCTTCAAGTTTTGCACTCAAAAAATAGGTTTGCACATGGAGAGATTTGATCCCTCTCGGCGCTTGATATATCCGGTATTAAGATGGATCTAGGCTAGTTATAAAATAAAATTAATCTATATATAAATATTATAAAATGATTAATAAAAAAATTCATGTATTATTTTTAGTCTAATGATATGAATAGGTTTGATGAATACGAACTTTTAAATGTATGAGTTTTAATGATATAGATACAATTTAATGTATGCTTTATGTTACTTTTATCTAAGTATATCATTAATTTTTATTATATTTTCATATTCAAAAAGTAATCTTATTTAATTTATATAACTCTTTTCTAATAAAAATAAAATAATGATTCAAAGATTCAAATTTATAAAAATATTTAAATTTACAACTATTTTTTTAATATATTATTATTATGATATATATAATCCAACAGATTTCTAGTTTATATATTGATAAAGATTATAATTATAATTAGAAATAGTTATGCGAGAATTTAATAGAAATATACTGGAATAACATTTAAAATATTATTATTATCTTTGTTTATGTATCTAAAATAATTTGTTATATTTTTAAATTTATATAAGAATCTTATTATTCTTTTTTATTATGTGTATATTATGTACAATAAATATGTTTGAATTCCAATATGAATGTATAGCTAAATAGATTTAGAAAATGCAATTATTATCTTGTTATCTTTGTCCACAGCGATTTAAAATATTTTGTTTTAATCTGCTAAATAAATATATATATATATATTATTATATATAATATTCATGGTTTTGATCTAAAAAATTGTATTTAACATATATTTGCAAATATTTAGAAAATGTTACCAAAGTGCTAATATTGTTGTTCTTGTTATTCAAAAGCACTAATATTGTTGTATCTGTGGTTCAAATCAATATGAAGTTCTTTTTTTTGGGAAATCATGCGAAATTTTTTTTGATAGGGCCATGACCATTATAGTGGCATTTGTTTAAATGAGTAATTTACTATCTTATAACATGTTTTGTACTATGTTTTATTAAAAATGGAAATTTCAACTTGAATTTAAGTTTATTGAAACAACTCAATTGAATTTTCTATTTATAAAATATATTACATATATTTTTGTATACTTAATTTTATAAGTATTTTTATTTATAGATTTTGGAAGATTTAAAATTGTTTTTGTTTGGTTAAGAATTTGTTTTCTTTATATATCTAGTTGGTCATTTTGTATAGCCTAATTTTTCTTGAATGATGATGATAAATCAACTTACATTCACGCATAAGGGTTAGTGATCATTGTCCTCAAAGGTGGTTCACAACTGATTTATTATAAGTTTTTCCACCTTAAAAAAAGTGATTTTTTCTGCGTACAAAAAATTACTAAAGAAAACACATATCTAGGACTGCTAAGTTTCTCTAATTCTTTCTAAGCCTCCAATCATGTCAATCATGTTGGGTCATTTGTGGGGGGGCTCTTTAGTGCATAAAATCCCAATATTCATAAGTTTAGTAACAAGCCCTGCTTTTATTGGTAGTTCATTTATGTCATCACTAGTTTTTTCAATAGACTATTGTAAACAACTTCCATTTTTTTGGAAAATCAATGGCTATCCATTTTGCAAGATTCAATCCCTCCACAAATATGTTGTTTGTTGGTTTATTTTTTATTAAAATCTCCAACAATACTATTCCATAACTATATACATCTCTTTTTGATGAAACACTTTCACCCAATCCATATTGGGCAAAATGATTCAAACCATTTTAACAAAAAAAAATCAAATAAGAAATCTATAAATAGAACAAAAAGTAAGACATGAATGAATATAACTAGCCAAAAAGTCATACCTGGGGCAATATAACTAATGAATCCTTTAAGTATATGTGAAAAAGTCACTAAATCTATAGCATTTGCAAAAATTATTCTTGCAATACCAAAGTCTGTTATATAACTTGTCATGTCATCTCCTAAAATCACACTACTCGGTTTTAAATCACAATGTACCACTTTCACAAAACATTGGTGGTCTAGATATGCCAAACCTTGAGCTATATCTATGGCGATGTATAGTCTTTGATTGAAGCTCAATTGACATACATCTTCACTAGGGTATAACCACTTTTCTAATCTGCCATTTTGCAAATAAGGAAATACTAAAGCTTTGATATCAGGGTTTGAACAACAGGGAATGATTTTGATCAAATTATGGTGTCTAATTTTTCCAAACTCATTAAATTCATTGATATAACTTTAGTGAGCCTCTTCATTTTGCAAATTGAGGACCTTTATTGCAACCAATGTGTGATCGATCAAGACTCCTTTATAGACTGATCTGAAACTACCAACTCCTAACAAGTTCGCACCACTGAGTCGGTTAGTTGCAGAAATAAGTTCCTCCCGTGAAATTCTTTGAGGGCCTGAATTCCAAGGAATAACTTCTGTAATTTCGAGGAAAGATGTCCTCAAACCTATCCCTTGCTATGTTGCCAAATTAAGAATCTAATGAATAAAATGCATATTAAAGCAACACAAATGCCAAAAGGAATTATTACCCTTTTCACAAGCCATTATTGTGAATATTAGCAATAAGTGATGGACATGGTGGCAGTTTCACCCATTGTCTACTCAAACCGAGATATCCCATGAATTCTCTACTCCTATGTCTTTGGAAAATCTCGCTTTTGGGAACTTCCCCATCAACTTATTGAAAGAGAAGTTCATATAGTGATGCATTTTAAGGTTTTCTAGGGACATTGGTATTGTGTTTGATAAATTATTTCCAAAGAAATCCAAGTCCTCCTAAAATCCCATTTTCCTAAGTGAATCAGGAATTGGGACATCAAATGAGTTCAATGACAGATTGAGATTTTGCACTTTTGTGCAACTTTCAAGTTGTCTAGGAATAGAACCCGTTAACTGATTGAAAGAAACATTTATTTGTTGAACCATGGTCATTTTGCTAATCTCCAAAGGCAGGGTAATTTCTAATAAATTGTTGGAAAAGTTGAAGAAGAATTGCAAATTTGGAAGACCTACAACTGTTCGTGGTATATTTCCATGGAATCTATTGTGAGCAAGGTCCAACACCTCCAATCTCAGTAAATATCCTATGTAGGGGGATATGTTTCTAGATAATTTGTTTTGATAAAGGTAGAGGTCTCTCAGCTGTTTTAGTTAACCCAACGAGTGAGGAATTTTTCCATAGAACTTGGTTTGGCTCAGAGATAAGAGTCCTAATGTTTGTATCATGCCAATTTTCATTGGGATATTTCCTTGTAACTTGTTTTTTCCCAAATACAATCTTTCCAACTTTTGAAGTCTGCTAAGTGTTTAAGGAATGGATCCATTGAATATATTCCACTCTAAATTAAAGTATGTTAGATTAGCTAGTTTTCCAATCTTTGGTGGTATTTTTCCACCTATTTCATTATGGCTTAAATTAAACACAGATAACCGGGAAAGTTGTTCAATGGAAAAAGGTAGGGTGTCAGTAAGATGATTTTCACCTAAGTGTATTTGTTAGAGGAAGGAGAAATTAGTTAGAGTGGTAATAATAGGTAATGTTGTGTTGATACCACTTACGAGCTGATTTCCTCCTAAAAAGAGGCATTCTAATCTGAATAACTAACCCAACTGCACAAGAATTTCCAAGACGCACATAAAAGATTGGGGCTCAAGTATATGAAAGCATGCAGTCTGTTACATTGGGGCTTTTTGAGAGATAATTGTTGAATGTGGTTGGAAAAGTACCAGCAATCTCATTCTTGCCTATGCGATGGAGGGTAGCAACATGGTAAAAAATTGAAGAGAAAGATCCTTAAGCCATACCATGAATATGGTCTATAATCAATAATGTGGTTAAACTTTCATACTCGGTAGCCAACACATGGAAAGAAAACCATATGCACGTAATCTGATATTAAATTTTAATATTTCCTATCACTTTGTAGAATACAACTTATGGACAACATTGGTGGCCAAATAGAGACATTCCAACAATTGTTTTCCTTTGTGTTAGTTTACAGAAATAAAAAATTGGTATAGTTGGATACAAAAAATAACCTACAACTACTTATAAAATAGTTAGATATATGTCCATCCAGCTAAGGTTTAGTGGCAAGTCTAATTGCTTGTTGTGAAGATAACTCAAGTTCAAATCCTGACAAGTGGGCTCCAATAAAATTTGCGTCTAAGACTGGAAAAAGTCCCAGCAACCTTGACAAAAAATGGATGGAGAGAAAAATTAACTATTCCCCACTATAAGACCAAACGTTCCTGTTTAAAAGAGAACAATTCAGTTAAAAACTCAATTATTGCAATCATTGGATTGGAAATTGTGGAGAGCAAGAACAAGAAAAAAACATAACTTTATAATGAGAATATGATTTAAAAGGGGGATGACTTTCAAGTGAAGTCTTTTCCATACCATTCATTCTTTCTTTGCAAATTACACAACTTCTTCAACTTAATAAATCCTGGGAATAAGATATATTTTTGCATCTGTGCATCTACCATAAGCCAATCCAAGTTGAAGCCTCCATATTTCCAAAAAATTCATTGTATCTAAAATTCTGGAGTGTATTTGAAATCTACCAACTACACAAAATGGCCACCCAGAATGACATGTGTCTGCTATGTTACTCCCAATGTCTTCAAACTTTCTTGCCATAACCAAAAAAGAGGACCAAAAAAGTAGAACTAATACAAAAAGTAGTAATTATTTGATTGCCACCCAGTTTTTAATCAAGGAACGAAAGGTCCATAGGTTATCATCTGGAATTTGTATCTTCTAACATCAGATATTGGACTACTCATAGTCAAAGTTGGGCTTCTCTGTAGGAAATCAATACTAACAAAATGAAATCGGTTATTGAAAGAATATATCGCAGTTCCTGATGTGAACATTGAAACAAGCAACCTCAAAGATAGTGATATAGTTAGTAGATGCTTGTTTCTCCATGTTGCATGTTTCTGTTTGGGCTCATTTGATCCTTTACTCTGTGTTTTTAGTTCAATGATGTGCTTCATAACAATTTGTCCAATAGGCAAATTGTAATTCAAAGTAATTTGCATCAACATGTTGTTTAAACCTCCATCTCAAAACACTTTACTCTAGTAACTACTAATTGAAATGACCCTTTGTCAACCAAATCATGTCAAAGCATGTCTGCATGAAAGAATAATTTGCATTGATAGATTATTGAGCCTTCCATCTCGAAACACCTTACTCTAGCAACTACTAATTACAACGACCCTTTGTCAACCAAAGCATGTCTTCATGCTTCTTGATGTGGAAACTTTTATGTTTATTGTCCATTAAGAGGGCATCACAACTAATCCTCACATGAGCATACCCCATCTTTCAAATGATGAAAACAATTTTCATACCTCACAATAATTTTTCGATTAGAAATCTTGGCTATAAGATTTTTTTGCATTGTGGAAATCATCACACACACGAAGGTTTTTTGTGATCCTTATAAGGGTTTTGAGGCTTGTGTGGATAAGGCCAAAAGAAATGACCAACTTCTTGCTATGACAATAAAGCATGTGCTCTTTGACCTCTTCTTGAATGTCATGCAACACAAAATTTGTGTTAGGCACATAACTTGCTTCTTTCATCTGCCTGGATAAGGTCTCCAACATTGCATAAATTTGATCAGACTCAAGGTTTGATCTGTCTCCTACAAGAAATTTATTGATCTACCTATTTACATCAATCAAGTTGCATATTTGTGACTTTTTCAGTCTTCTATTTTTCATCATTATTCTCACCTTTGTTACATCAACCCACCTGTCAACTGAAACATATATGCTTGAGAGCAAAACATACTACCCACTATTTTCTAGCTCTAAATTAAAAAGCTACCTAGCCACCTTTTCTGCGAGCTCTATGTTGCCATGAAGTCTACATGTGCCAGGAAATGCTCCCCAAACATCAACATCGGGTTCTAGTGGCATCTCATTTATTAGGTTTTGAGCCTCATCAATAAGCCCAACACAACCAAGAAGATCAACCATGCAGGCATAGTGTTTGACCCTCGACTTGATGTAATAATCTTGACTCATGCAATCAAAATACTGCCATCCTTCGTCTAAAGATCGACATGGCTACATTCTGAAAAAACTGGAACAAATGTGATATGATCAGGCTTCATGTCTACCTGTTGCATTCTGTAGAAGAGTTTGAGAGCATATTCACCATAACCATGAATTGCATATCCTGCAATTATTGCATTCCATGAGATCATATCTCTTTCAAACATTTCATCAAACAATTTGTGGGCATATCCTATTCTCTTGCATTTCGTGTACACAGTTATAAGGGAATTCACCACCCAAATCTCCTCATCTAATCTATTTCTGAGTACAAAATCATGAGTGGTCTTGCCCTGTAGTAAAGCTGCGAGATGAGCACATGCCTGGAGAACACTAGCAATGGCAACAAAATCATATTTCACCCTTGCCTCCAACATTTGCGGGAAAACTTCCAAAGCCTCAAAACCATGCCCATTTTGGGCATATCCTACAACTATCATACTCCATGTGACGACATTAGGCTTTACATTTGTTAGTTCCATTTCATAAAACAAATTTAAAGCCTCAGCACAACGTTCCTTCTTGACATAATTGAAAATCATGACATTCCATGAAACTAGATCTCTCTGGGATATGTCATCAAAAACATTGCACACAACATTTATGCTTCCGCATTTGGCATACATAGCTATTATAGAATTGCCCACTAAAAGGTTATGTGAAAATTAAGCTCTTCTTAAGTAATCATGAACTTCCTTACCCTGTGAAAATCGACCAGGTTCACACACACAAGGAGAATACTAACAATTGTAACAACATCTGGGTTCATGCTTTCCATTTCCATCTGTTGAAACAATATCAAGACCTTATCCTTCTCCCCATTATATGCATAACCACAAATAATTTCATTCCATGAGACGACATTTGTCTGAGGCATTTTTTCAAACACTTGACATGCATACTCCACACTTTCGCATTTGGCATACATCGTCACAAGGGAATTACCCACAAACAAATCAGATTCTAACCCACACCTAATTATGCATTGATGTATCTCTTTACCCTGCCATAAAGCAGAAGAGCCTAGGATTGCACATGCTTTGAGAGCATAAGGAAATGTATACCCATTAGGTTGCAATCCATGTCTCAAAATCTCATAATAAAGCCCAAGGGCTTCTTCCCAAAATCCATTGTTGGTATACCCTCTAATCATTGAATTCCATAAGAGTACATTTCATTTAGAAATTTTTTCAAATAGCTTTTGTGCATCCCTTATACTTTCACATGCACTATACATATTCACAAGTTTGGATCTCAAATATAAACTTTGTTGTAACCCATATAACAAAATGCGATTATGAACTAACCTTCCATCTTCCAAGGCTTTCATTTCCGTACAAGCTTGCAATAGGTCAATATACATGTTAAATTCAATTGCTATCCTATTATTCCCTATCACATGCAAAATGTCCAACGCCCCCTCCATCTTACCATCTTTACAAAGTACAAAAACTTTAGAGTTCATGAATGGAGTACTCCCACAACCTTCTAGTTCATATTTTAGTGGTTTTTAATTGGGTTTTGTAGATTCAGGCTCACAATTTTTTCTCTTTCACTATGTGGTTGTTCTTTGGTACTCATCCTTCCATTTCATTACCATTGCATATACTCAATCCCATAAAATATCTTTCGATTCTACTATCCATATATCCGAAAATGATCTATCGACTTCAATGAGATCTGATACCCAAAATCCTAGGGTATCCTGAATAGGGTATTGTGCTTCTCTGAATTAAAATTAATTCCTGAATAGGGTATTGTGCTTCTCTAGATAAAATTAATTCCTAGAGGTGAGGCACTCTTGATTTCCCATTAAACACAGATCTTGTAGAGCACCACAACTGGAGAACAAGTCACAGGATGACCAATCTCGAAAAAAAATCAATGCATAAAACAAAGTCTTTGAAGCAATACAAGCACAACTTCTGAAAATGACACTCGACATAGCGAGAAACACAACAAAGATGCCAAAACTACAATTGCAACAAATGGATGATCTCATCCTTATGAAACCCTCTCCAGGAAAAATTTGTTCATTGACCATCAATACACTTGTTTATTGGCAGGAAGCTCAATGATGAGGAGGATTGTATATGCAAATTTATATAAGCTAATCAAACTGCAAACCCTAAAACACAAGGTGGTTTCAACCCTAGCCTTGATTTCCAAGAATGGTAGAAGGCGAAAGAGCCCCTAACCAGTGCCTTTCATGAAAATTGAAGGTGATTAGAAGAAAATCTGACCTACGAACCATGCTAATTGGGCTTGGAATGTTTATTCACTTATATTTTTCATGGCTAAAAATTAATAATTATTTATTTTTAAAATAATTTTTGGGCTAAGTATACAAAATGAGTGTAATATAAAAAATCCGCCCTTCTAAAATATAAAATCCCTTAAATTTCGCCCCTCGGCTAAGATTCGCCCCTAAAATTTTCTATGCTCTTCTCCCCAAGCTTTAGTCCACTATGCCAAGTGCTCATGCAGATCATCCCTTCCATTATACTTCTCAGTTATCTAGGTATTAGTGTATCCAAACCTCAACTTCATCATTCACTTGTATTCCTTCGAGTCAGTGGAGATTTCCTTATGCGTACCCCACCAATGGGTAGGCGTAGTGCATAGTGCCAATTCAAGTGTCTAGAAACAATGTTCCTCGGGCACCTCCCTTTCAAACTCATCCAAAAAGAGATTAACATCATTTAAGCCATCATAATGCAATAGATTTCTTACCTCTGTATATACGCACTGAAACAATTTGGTCATCATATTGCAATTTAGCATAGAAACTTCATGCAACTGATTCTGCCAGTGTTTGAGCTCTTCATTTGAGTTTGAGGTACAAGAGTTGTCTCTATCCCACACGATCCACCCATCTACATTGGGATTGATCCAATATTTGTCCCACACAGTAATCTTGTAGATTTGATCCAAATCATCATCCTCCTCTAATCTGATAATCACCCTATGAGTGACCTCAGTTAAGATTTATTACATGAAGGTATTACAGACTCATATGTCGGTGTGTGTTTCTATGTTATTTAAGCAATAGATCGATCAGATTGCAAATACACAGACACTTGAAATGGAAAACAGCAGAGAAACACAACAAGAAAATACAAGAACACAAAAATTTAATAAGGAGTTAACCCTATATTCCAGGGCTACATCTCTGGTCTAGCTCTCAGTGGTGGCCTTCTTTTATTGTGTCTTGAAGCAGAGAATTACAATGAAGGAGCTCAATGTGAGTCTCTTGAAATGGAATTTTCTTGGCAGGGTGGTTCTTGGATGCCCCAAGCCACTAGAGTACACAAACTCGTTTCTTTACCAGCTCCATGACCTTCTAGTCTATAATGGAGAGAGCCCAATGTGGTGCTCAGTCCGGATAGATCCTCTCTAGGATGGCTTGAATCCCTCAAGCTCTTTGGTGCTCTATGCTACCTTCGGTCAGCTCGGCCCTTTGTCTTCTGCTCTGCTTGTTGCTTCACTGTCTTTCTTCTCTCTGTTCTTCCTTTCTATATTCTTTCCTCCTCTCAGGGTGTGTGTTTTTTTGTTCTTTGTTCATGGCTTTAAGGCCATTCTTACCCATCGCTCTTCGATTCCTCTTCCACTTCCCGTCGGATCGCCTACTACAACTTCGCTTGGAGTTCCCTATTCAGCGTCATGATCAAGCACACAGGGAGTGGCCACATGTCCTCCTACAACTGTTCCAATTCGCTTCGTTGGTTCGGTTTTTCCGTTACATCGTGGAATGAGTCTTCTACCACCTTGGTAGTCAAATCGGATGTCAAATCTTTATAAATTGTGGCTTAATCCCCCATTGAGTCCTCTTTCCCATTGGGTGCAATCTTAGCCATTAGAACTAGGGCCTCCAGATCTGACGCCATACGTATGTTTCACGCAGTTGACTTGCTTGAACGTTAATGCACGATAAGCGGTGGTTTCCTCTCTCCTCCGCTACCACGCATCAGACCCTGAGTGGAATCGCTCCTTTCCTTTGAAACTACTTACTGCCCATGAATGTCGTTGATCAATATCGCTGGTTTCTGGAGCGGGTTCCACCTTTAGTGCTTTAGCCTTTTTCCCACGGTTTTCCTGGCTCTCATGTGACTGAGTGCTTGGGGCTTCTCCAATTTGGGGGTTTTCACCAAGCGATGCATGATTTGCGAATCAAAAACCTCCTATGTTTCCCAATCTGTGCCTCCTAGCGGTAAAATTCGCTTCCCATGCAGTCTCCATGGGCCTCTGTCAGCGCGCTTTGACTAAGGTCCTCGTCGTTCCATGTTGGCTGCCATTGCCACTGGTTTAGAGGTGTTTTTGATCACTATATTAAATTCCGTTGAAGTCTGTCCTGACCTGGTACAGCCATGGCTCTGTGAATCTTTCCTTATGGATCCAATTCGGATCACGACCTTCCCACTGAAAAGCTTTTGGACCACCAAAAGTTGGTTTTATTTCAAGCAATGACTAAGTGAGGGTAATGTTGTCTCACTTGCCCAATATCAATCCACTTTGCACTGCTCGGATTTGAACCTTTAAGTCCAATTCTGAGGTACTCAACATCTCCTTTGCACATCATCCTCACCTTCCTGTCCAAGACTGTGTCTTCCTGAAATTCATTAAGTATTCAGGTAGTAGGTCATGAATAGAAGGCTATTGACTTTGCTCTCCATGATCCTCAACCATTGAAGGTTGAAACAATCTCAAGAAATCTACATTTATGACTGAGTAGACGTGCATATAAACTGGTAGATCAAGGCAAAAAACATTTTCACCAATCTTCTCAAGTATCCTAAAAGGTCCATACCTGATAGGCTTTAACTTTTTACCTTCACCTTGCATCCTGTCCTTGCTGATATATAGCCAGACCTGGTCTCCAACTTAAAAACTATGCTCCATCCAATGCTTTTCATGCCTTGCCTTATATTTGGCTTGGCTCTTTTCCAGTTGTTCTTGTACTGCCTGGTGGATCTCCTGGATCTGTTCAATGAACATAGTTTCCTTGTCCACATCACTGTGTCCATAAACTGTGGTATCTTTACTAAAGACAAAATCCAAAGGAGACCTTGGTATGAAACTAAAATAGGTCTCAAAAGGAGATCTCTGTGTAGAAGATTGTTTTTCTTTGTTGTAAGCATGTTGCACATAACACAAATGTTCATGTTAGATTTTAAGCTTCTGTGGTAGTTTTTTGCAGTGGCATGATCCGGATTATCCACAGTTTCGTGTTCATAATCCGAATCCAGATCATGCCACTACAAATGTTCATCCCAAATCTTAGGATGTTTTGCTGCAATATCCCCTAAGTAATTGGATCATTGTCCTGTTAACTACTTTTGTCTGGCCATCAGTTTGTGGATGAAAATCTATGCTTTTCTTCAGTTGGGTGTCCATCAGCTCCCACATACTTAACCAAAACTTCCCCACAAATTGGGTGTCTCTATCAGATACAATAGAAAGTGGGTAATCCAAAATGAACCCATACATGTTCAAAGAATAGTTTTGCAGTTTGTTCAGTTGTAATCTATTTATTACAAGGTATCAAAATACACATTTTGCTGAACCTATCCACAACCACATATAGATAATCATGACTTCTCCTAGATTTGGGAAGTCCTCCAACAAATTCCATGGAAACACTTTCCCAAGGGTGAGAAGGAACTGGTAATGGAGTGTACAAGCCTAGTTTTCTGTTGCTGGGATTGCTTTTAGCACACATAGTACACCCTCTTACATATCTAGAAACTGTCTCATTCATTTTTGTCCAATATCAAAAATCTTTGCAGCTGTGTAACTGTTTTACTTACCCCAAAGTGCCCTGATATCAGAGAAGTGTGTGTCTCTCTAATTATCTTTACTCTCTCAGTTTGTGGAATGCAGAGTTTCCCACAGTGATATAAGAGTCGGTCCTTCACATGATAGTCCAATTCTTCTACCTTTTTTCCTTGACTCAAATTTGCATATACATCTTTAAAATCTATATCTTTAGCATATTGTTCAATGTAGCTTTCATGTAGTATAGAATTATGCTTAAGTATAGTAGATGTATTTATAATGGGTCTAGATAACATGTCTGCAACTTTGTTATGTATGTCCTTTTTACATCTGATGACTAAATGAAACTGTTGTAGAAAACCCATCCATCTGTAATGTCTTGATTGCTGCAACTTGGTCTGGGAGTGTAGATATTGAAGTGGTTGATGATCCATATGTATTACTATCTCTTCGCCCATTAAGTAATGTTTCCACTTTTTCACACTTTGAACTAATGTGTACAATTCTTTATCATATGTAGGATAGTTAACTACTGCATGATTAAAAGTCTCAGAATGATAACATATGGGTTTACCATGTTGTGTCAACACTGCTCCCATGGCATAGTCACTGGCATCTGTTT
>APFE031344875.1:108293-123847 GCA_000404065.3 Pinus taeda | reverse complement strand
GTAAGGGAGCTGCAATTGAGGAAAAATTAGAAATAAACTTCCTCCAATATTGTGTTGCTCCTAAGAAGCTTCTCACTTATGTAGCAGACTTGTGTTTAGGCCAGTTTATAATGACTGCCACTTTAGAGGGATCTATTTTCAATTCACCACCCGCTACTACATGACCCAAATAATTTAGAGATGTTTTGCCAAACTCACATTTTGAGAGTTTAACATAAATTTTTTATCTTTTCAAAACATCTAATGTCTACTTAACATGTTTTAAGTGTTCTTCCCACATTTTACTAAAAATTAGAATGTCATCCAGATACACAATAACAAAATCATCAAGAAAAGGCCTAAGTACATCATTCATTAATCTCATGAAAGTAGCAGGGGCATTGGTCAAGCCAAAAGGCATAACTAGCCACTCATCCAATCCCTGCTTTGTTTTGAAAGTAGTGTTCCATGCATCTTGCTCTGCAACTTTGACCTGCTGGTATCCACTGTGCAAATCTAGCTTGGTGAAATAAACAACTTCCTTCAATTGATCTAAAAGATCATCTATGCGAGGAAGGGGATAATGATTTTTGTTTGTTATCTTATTCAATGCTCGGTAGCCAATGCACATTCTCCATGAGCCATCTTTATTTCTCACCAAAATGATTGGTGACCCACATGGTGATGTTCTAGGCCTGATGAACCCCTTCTCGAGAAACTCCTACACCTGCTTCTTGATTTCAGCATTCTCTAAAGCAGACAACCTGTACATTCCAATGTTAGGCAATGGAACATCTTACTGCAAAACAATATCATGTACTATTTCCTTTTTGGGTGGCAGACCTTTAGGTTCCTGAAACAGGACATCATACTCTGAAACAATATTTTCTATATCAGCTTGCTGCTTAGCATTACAACCCTCAAATACATTGGTTTTATCAAGTTTCTTTTTCTTTACAACCATTAGTGAGAATTGTTTGCATGAATTTATCATTCTTTTCATTTGCCCAAAATTTATGAGAGTATAGTTATTCTTGAGTTTGTGACCTCTTACAAAGTATTTGATTCCATCTTTAACAAGTAGATACTTGTTCTCAGCTCTATAGAAAATATCTTTTCTATCATACAAGTAAGGACTTCCTAAAACAATTCCACATATATCCAAAGGAATTATGTCTAACTCAACCTGATCTACAAATGCTAACCCAAAAGAAAACTTGAGTTTGCACTGTTTAATCACTTGTAGTTGTGCTTTATCATTCAACCATCCTAATGGGTATGGTTTCTTGTGAGGTGTAGTTGCTAATCTCAATTTCTTTACAATTGATTCAGAAATCAAATTTACTTGTGAGCCACTATCAAACAAAGTATCAATCTTTTGATGTTTGGAAATAACTCGAATATGGAAAAGCTCATGCCTTTTTCTCTCATGTTCTTCATCAATAATAGTTTGAGCAGAATTACTAGTAGCTGCTTCAGAATTCTTACCTTTTATACCTGTGGTTGCAATGATTGTTTCATCTCCCGAGTCTGACCCCAAATATTTTTGAATAGCTGTAACAATCTTCTTCTTCTTGCCCTCAGACTTCTTAGGTCTCAGCTTTGGATGCAGAATCCAACAGTTCTCATCACATGCCCCTCCCTTTTATAGTGAGTGCATGAAGCTTTGTTTTTCTGTGCATTGTTAGCCTTCCTTGATTTCCACTTCTACTTTTCTCCTTGATCTTGCTTGCAGTGGGTTGGGATGGTCCCCCAACATCTAGATTTCCATTCTTTCCTCTAGCTTCTAGATGAGTAGCTTGTAGAGATACCTCATCTAAACTAGTGGGATTAAACATGAGGATGGTATGCCTCATGTAGCTATGTAGACCACCAATGTACTTCAAAAGAGTCTTTGGTGAGTCTAATGAGATCCCTAGAATCAATGCTCTCTTTCTAAATTCTTTAGTGTACCCTTGCACACTTTTCCTTTTCAACTGCCGAAGAGTTTACCAACTCATCATGGCTTGTTGCATGTAGGCCAATGGATAGAACTGCTTCTTGATTGTAGAAACAAAGTCACTCTAGACAGAGATAGTCTTCCCATGTCTTTTCATGTCAGCTTGGGTTCTGACTTCCCACCAAACCAAGGCAGTGCCTCCTAGGCGTAGGCTTGCCAGCTGAATTTTTCTCTTTTCTAAGTCGATGTTTTTCACTCTGTAATACACATCAATTTGTCTAATCTAATTGTCCAATTTTTCAGCATTTAGTTCTCCATTGTATATAAGCAAATCAAATTTAACATCTAGCTTGATCAAAGATGTTTTCTTATTATGCATAGGGCTATTAGGAGGTGTGAGAAAGCTTTCCTCTCTCCCTTTTCCTTTTGAGTGGTCATGGGAATGAGACTCATCTTCTTCTTTGTCTTGTTTAGAACCTGATGAATCTTCATCCTTATGCTTTCTAAAGTCCCTATACATTTCTTCTACCATAGACTTTATAGCTAGGAAACTCTCTATGAATTGAGGGTCTAGCCCCATAGAACCTTCCTCTGACATTGTCTTCCGAGGATAGACTCTCCCAATTTCAAGATTAGTTTCAACCAACTCTCCTTCTCCTAATCTAGTGAGCATTCAACAACTAAACTAACACAAGCTTGTCTAACCTTACAACCTAGAGCTCTGATACCACTTAATCTAGTAATCACCCTATTAGTGACCTCAGTTAATATTTATTAAATGAAGGTATTATAGACTCATGTGTTGGTGTGTGTGTCTATGTTATTTAAGCAACGGATCGATCGGATTGAAAATACACAAACACTTGAAATGGAAAACAACAGAGAAACATAGTAAGCAAATATAAGAACACAAAAATTTAATAAGGAATTCACCCTATACTCCAGGGCTATATCTCCAGTCCAGCTCTCAATGGTGGCCCTCTTTTATTGTGTCTTGAAGTAGAGAATTACAATGAAGGAGCTCAATGTGATTCCCTTGAAATGGAATTTTCTTGGCAGGGTGGTTCTTGGCTACCCCAAGCCACTAGAGTACACAGACTCTTTTCCTTACTAGCTTCGTGAACTTCTAGTCTATAATGAAGAAAGCCCAATGTGGTGCTTAGTCCGGATAGATCCTCTCTAGGATGGCTTGAATCCCTTAAGCTCTCTAGTGCTCGATGTTATCTTCGCTCAGCTCAGCCCTATGTCTTTCGCTCTGCTTGTTGCTTCACTGTCTTTCTTCTCTTTGTTCTTCCTTTCTGTGTTCTGTCCTCCTCTTGAGATGTGTGTTTTTGTGTTCTCTGTTCATGGATTTAAGGCCATTCGTACCCATGGCTCTGTGATTCCTCTTCCACTTCCCGTCGGATTTCCTGCAATAGATTTTCTTGGAGTTCCCTATTTGGCGTCATCATCAAGCTCATAGGGAGTGGCCACATGTCCTCCTATAGCTGCGCCAATTCGCTTCATCAATTCGTTTTTTTCGTTATATCATGGAGTGAGTCTTCTGCCACCTTGTTAGTCAAATTGGATGTCAAATCTTTACAAACTGAGGCTTAATCCCCTGTCGATTTAGCTTTCCCAACGGGCACAATCTCCATCGTTAGATCTGGGGCCTCCAGATCTGATGCCATACACACCTTTCGCGTGGTTGACTTGCTCGATTGTTAATGCGCGATGAGTGACAGTTTCCTCTCTCCTCCACTACCATGCATCAGGTGCTGAGTGGAATTGCTCCTTTTCCTTTGAAACAGCTTGCCACCCATGGATGCGCCCGATCAATACCGTCGGTTTTTGGAGCAGGTCTCGCCTTTAGTGATTTAGCCTTTTTCCCATGATTTTCCTAGCTCTCATGTGTCCGAGTCCTCGGGGCTTCTCCAATTTGGGGTTTTTCGCCCAACAATGCGTGATTAGCATCAAAAACCTCCTTTGTTTCCTGATCCGGGCCTCCCAGGAGCTAAATTCGCCTCCCCCGTAGTCTACATGGGCCTTAGTTAGTGTGCTTTGACCGAGGTCCTCATCGTTCCACGCTGGCTACCATTGCCACTGGTTTAGAGGTGTTTTTGATCACTATTGTAAATTCTTTGAAGTCTATCCCAACCTAGTATAGCCATGGCTCTATGAATCTTTCTTTATGGATCCAATTCAGATCATCCTCATAGTTGCGAACTGGTTGAGTGTAGCGCACTCCTTCAACAGTGTCCAGTGGCACAATAACCTTGAGCACCTTCTTCTCAAATATCATCCATCGCTTCTTTATATTAAACATCGCGTCCATGTCGAAGGCCTAACTAACTCCTAGTAGCATAAGGTAAGGATTGTTGTCATCCACTATTTTGATTACCTCAAAGTTAGCCAATGCACTCGCTCCTTCAATGTCTACTATTACCCCATACAGGCGTCCCATAGGGATGATCTTCTACTAATTGGCTATGCACAACTGTATAGGAGACCATTGTAGTGCAGGTCTCCCCATCCTCTCCCATGTTTTCTTAGGTAGTACGTTCACATCTGACCCAAGATCCAAGATAACTTGATCCATTTCATATTCTCCAATATGTGCAATCATCCTCATCTTGCACCCTGTTCGCTTCTTATGCTTACCTATTTTCCTCACAGTGTGTTGTTATGAAGGAATCTTAATTTTTCATGTGCAGTTGTTGATCAGCTCCTGGAGCTCTTCTACTGCCTTTTGATCTCTTAATAGTTTCATACAGGTTTTCAGAAAAGTAGCTAACATCGAAGCATCCACGTCTTGTACTTCACTATCTCCAATCAATTTTTCCTGACTCCTTGATGTTAAAGCCTCAACAAAGTTCTTCTTAGATTCCATGAAAGTTTATTTAGCCCGGTTGAGGTCAAACTCAACTTCCTTTTCAGCAGCATTGTGCACCCATCCCTTGATTTGTGGCTGCTTCCCCTTATCTTCACCTGTGGCCATACCATTGCACATTACGATATTGATGTTATGATCTTATTTGCGAGGCTCCACCCTCATCATCTGGATATTCTACGTAGGATGTTGGGTCTGCATATTCCTTTCTTGCATCTTTGTTATAAGTATCAAGAAATCTTCTATGACATGATTGAATTGTCTGCAATATTGACAAGATGGCTGCATTGGGTTTTGACAGTAATGCGCAAAATGTCCAGCTTCACCACAGTTATAACAAATAACTTGTCCACGACCTCTGCTATTCCCTCCTCCTCTTCCTCTTCCATGGCCTTGAAATCCTCTGCGCGCTACACCTATGCTCCGATATTGAGGTTGATTTTCCACTTGCATTCAATAATTAGGGGTTCTATCCATCATTAATTCATAACTTCGAAAATGGCACTCATCATGACCAACAGATTTATAGAAATTACAAAATGACTACTGGAGGGTATGTACAAACTTCTATAGTAGATGACAATTGTATGTTGCATGATGTCTTGTAACCTAACAAATAGTGCACCACGACGCTGCTCCTATGCTTGGCCTAGCGGTACCTTTTGGCTTGAGGGGAACAACCCCCCCCAATAAGATAATTATGATAAACTAGAAAATGGCCCTTATCATGGTCATGGCCCTTGCATTTCAAGCACCAAACTTCTGCCCAAACTTTAGGCTAGGCTTCCTTTCCCTTCTTCAGGCTCTGCAACTCTAGGTGTAGACTTGCTAGCTGCGAGTGAATCTATTGTACTCCAATGTTCGTATCAAGCAATGCACCAATCTTTATGTTGTTAATCCATGATGTTCATATTAGCCTTCCAGATCATGCATTTTAGCCTATGATCGAAATCCAACGAGGATTCATTTACCCTTTGCTGTATGCCCTTAAACTCTGTGATAGGCTGCACCTAAGGCTTAGTCTTCTTAAACTCACTATACAATGCTTGTTGAGTCTATGCACTAATGCACCAGGTTTGTATTGACAAAACTTGATATACCAAGTCAACGCCCTATCCTATAGTGTTGTGACCATCTATTTTTTCTTTAGGTTATCATCAGCTATCTGTTGCGCCATCCACACAACATTTGCAACGAACCATAATTGTTCGGGGTCTTCACTCCCTACCCCTTTGTAGACTGACATCTACATTCCGTTTTCCATGTCAAATGGTGGGGGTGGAGGTGGAGGTGGAGGTGGAGGTGAAGGTGTAGGTGTATGCAACAGAGGTGGAGGTGGAGGTGGAGATGAAGTGGATGGATGAGGTATCCATGGGATACCCTGAATTACCAAATGCAGTGCACTTCATGGTGTATTCATAATAGTTCCTTCATCGTTGCTTGAAGAGGATCCCAATAGCAGACTATATTCAAAGCCCGATTCCCCATTCCTTCTAAAGGGTTTTTTACTTCGTGTAGTCCCAAACATCAAGGTAATGGCATAACTCGTTTTTCACACAACAACATCTTAATCCAAGTTTTAAAATATTTTAAATCCTTACCTCGTGGTCCTTTGAGGAGCTTGCACTTTGCTTCACTATAGATGATGGGTGTATCAATTGTGAGCTCAATGACGAATCCTCCTATGATAAAATCGATCCAGTGATCAACAACCCACGTGATGTTATTTTCTGAAGCTTCCAAGCGCCTCACCAGCTTTGGAGTCCACACAATAGGGCCGTCAATTCTCCACGTACCCTGATTGTCTTCTAATCTAGACATCCACTCATGTAGTTCACAGGGGAAGAAACAAGAAAAGGCTTTGGTTTCATCTGAGTATAGGTATCTATTCAAAAATTGTTCCTTGGGTAACCGCGAATTTCTATTCTCCTGAGCTGCAAATATGTGTTCCTTTCAGTCGAGCCACTTCTCAATTTCTTTCTTAGTAGGGAACCACTTATTCGACATCACACATTCCTCAGATAGATCCCGGTCCTAGCAATATAATGATTTTTTGGCTTCAACTTTAACTGCACCAGCCAAAAAACCCTAACTATTGCCCCTTTCGGCAACAACCCACGTAGATTAGGTTGCAATCTCACTCAAAGCAATATTGGGGGATGCTAGAAATAGGTTTCTACATATAGAGGCCTGTGTGATGGATTCCTACGGTTCTTATAACTTGGATATATCTTCGTGCAACCTTAGTCCTTCCGAATAGACAACTAATACAACTCTATCTAATTCACTATCAGATCTTCGCGAAGGTGTTTAATTATACTTATCATGCATAAATATTATAGATCTACCAGTTCCACGTAGTAAATAAAAATTCATTCATATAAAAAATATTACAGAGCGAAGATACATAAAATTTGTAGAAGTAAATAAAAGAACACAAATGCATCAATTCTGGCCCAAAACAATCTTTATTAGATGTAAACACTCAGATACAGACTTGTTATCCCTATGCACTCAACTTACGGATTTACCAAGGTCTTTGCGCACTTAGATGCAGGAGCATTCCCCTTTCACCTAAGTACAGGAAACATACCTTTCCTACCTTAGCACCTTGCCCTTACAATGATTCTTCACACAAAGTTGATTGATTCTTAGACTTGCTATGACCCAACTTTATATAACCTTTGCTTTACAATACCATGGTTCGTGGACCATGCACGGATCTCAAAACAACTCTATCACCTACCCAACTAAAGGACTAAAGTCCCTTTGACTCTACTTAGCTTCATGCTCTGCTTTCCACATTTTGCAGAGACTTTACTTTCACTGCAAAAGGATCATACAAAAATGACTCAAAACTCAACAAAATTTATCCTAGGGACCCCATCCCAATAGAAATATTATTCCTTTTTCGAACCCACATCTTTGTCAGGACATTTTTCATAAGGTCATCTTCTAGTTTTGGAGCTTTATTCTCATCATGGGATTCACCATCACCCTTTTCTCCTTGAGGCTACTCTGGTTCTTCAACTGCCTGAGCTTCTCCTTCATCCTCTTCATTTTCCAAGACACCAAACTGATTTGCATGTTGATAAATATTCTTCTTAGCTCCTTTAGGTGAATATTTCCTCACATTTCGAGGACCTGATGGAGTGGGAGGGACCCTTTGGGGGTGGAGCTTGGCTCCTTTGGGTATTTTGGCATGCTTGTCCTCTTCTCTATTAAGGATTTTCCATTAACCCCCATGCTCTTGCTACTTGAGGGAATCTTGATTTTTGAGGAAATTCCTAGTAAGGTGACGATACTCATGACATTGTTTACATTTGAATGGGATTGCATCTTTATACACTTACTAATGTGATATCTAATGTGATTTGAATTTCTTCCATAAGGCCTTTCTCAAGGCATACTTCTACACAAATACAAGCACATGCATACATTGAATCTCTTGGTTCTTCTCTATATATGTATCTTCCCAAGGAATTTTTGAGGTTTCTCAAAGTATCCTCATCTCATGAGTGAAGAGGTAAGTGAGGAAATTTTACCCATATTGGAACTATTGAGGGAACATCATTCCTAGGATTAAAAAACAAGGTCCAACGATCAAGGTAAAAACCATAAGAACCCATGAAGGAAGGGCTACTCTTGAATATGAGATCACAATATTCTTTAGTTTGAAATAAAAAGTTGAAGAAACCTTTGCTGAAGAAGGCACATTCAATTTGGCCTTTAACTAGGGGTCTCCAGTTTCTTTCCCACTAGAGCCTCAAAGATATTGGAGAAGGAAAAACCCCCATAAATTGGAAAACAAATTATTTAAGCTAGATTGATAGTCACTGCTCGAGATTTATCTAGATTGGCTTTCACTTTCATAATCCACTCATAATCCTATCTAGTTTCTTAACAAATTTCTCAAGTCTAGTTTTCAAAGACTTAGTACTAGTTTTTAGAGCTCATTGAAAGCAACAACTGTTGGAGATGATAGTGAGGATCAAGGAGGTTGGGGGTTGACCCCCCCTCCAACGATATCCATTTTTGGAACCAAGATCAAGCACACGAAAAAAACCCTAGCAAAGCCAAATCATAGATATCCCCAACAACTGTTTTCTATTTGGACTATTTTTGGGGTATATTTTTTGAACAATTTATTTAGAAATATGGGCATAATTTGTTGGAATTGTAAATTTGAGTTGTTAAGTCTATACAATCTTAGTGTCCTAGGTATGCATTCAAAATTAAATTGAAGTAATGGAAAATTATTTTTCTAAGAATAATTGTATTACCAGATACTAGTGAAAAAACGTAAAATGTACAAAATTCTATATATTTGAGCCTTTAAACTCAATTACCAATGGGAAAAGAATGAAAACAAATATATTAATTATGTTGAGAGGAGCTTTACAATTGGTAGGAGGGAACTTTAGCATTAGATAAAGTGAAATTAAAGAGAATAAATGCAAAGGAAACATAGAAGGTCTATAGATAGAGTTTGGGGATCTAAAGTGAGCTCATGAAATGGAAATCCGAGCACTTCCAAGTCTTTATCTAAATCTACATTTCAAATATTAGTTTCTTTCCAAGTTATGGATTGTTGAGTTCTTTACAATTGGGAAAGTGGTTGAATAATCCTATCTCTTGAGTATTTATCTTACATATGCGTTATTTCAGTGGGGGGTTGTGGGGGCTCTGTGAATTAATCTAAATATATTTTAAATCTTAAATTTATTAAACACCTACATAGATTCAATTTCTTAAAAATGTATTTTAGTTTTCTTTAATATCTAGATAGATTTAGTCCCCTTTATATTTAATAAATTTGAAAATTTAAATTAATTTACAAATACAAATAAAAATAAAAAAAATAATTTCAAAATTTTTATTTTATAATTTTAAAAAATTCAAATTGAAAATCTAAAAACCTCCCTTACATTTTAAATAGAGAATAAGTAAGTAACACAAAAACCTTCCTTACATTTTAAATAGAGAATTACATTTTAAATAGAGAAAAAGTAACGCAAAAGAAACGATGAGAAGAGAAATCAATATAGACCAAGGCTTATATCCATTCAAAAATAAAGAAGACAAAGAAGATAATAGTGAAGACATTCAAAATAAAGAAGATAATAGTGAAGAAATTCAAATCCTCTTGAGGTTCTAAAAAAATTGCCAAGTCATGCCAATTTTAAAAAACAATTTGAATGAATTAGATGGCAAAGAAAAATAACACGACGTGAGAGAGCAGTAGGACTCTAAAAGCTAAGAAAGTAGTAGGACTGTAAAAGCTAAGAAACACTATATACAAGTGTTTGGAATCGAAACACTATCTTTTTCAAGTGGTTAATTTGGGGTGTTTATATCTAATTGGGGTGTTTATATATAGAATATTTATAAAGTTTTAATGTGAAAGTATTTGTATGGATTATAAGGATTTGAATGTTTTAATCAAATATGTTTGATTAGTTTGGATATTTATGTTGATTAGTTTGGATATTTTTATAAGATATTTAGGAATAATTTTGTTTGAGGAAATAAAGTGATTTGATAAGTTTTAAATTTATTAGTCTAGGGACACAGTGTAATGTTAAGAATTTGCAAGTTTATTAGGAACAAATAATAATTATGGAGGAGTAGCACTTTTATTTTTTTATTTTTATATGGTTATCTCAAACTTTATGTAACCATTATATTCTATATTTACTTACTTTTATAAGTTTTCTAAGTAAATATGAGATGAGAGTTACTATGACGTGACTCAACATCTATGTTCCAGTTATAGAAGTGGGGTATACTAATTAGAAACTTATTGAAACCTCTCAAGGATATTAGATCATCTAGGTGTCAGACCACAACTCTTGGTGCTTAGACCCTGAGTTAGAACTTCTTTTTAATTGAGCTCACAACCCATCCACACACATAAGCCATTGTGAGTGTGGCTAGCAGGCTCTAGCCACATAGACAAGCCTCCCTCTACGTGGTTGTAGACAAAAATTCCTAGTTCCATGCATGTGACCGTGAAATCTGTGACACATTTTGAGGGCTAGCTTATAGGTCGTTGCCCAAAACAACCTAGAACTTTCAAAAATCAAGTTTAAGGTGGTGAAAATTTTATATGATAAGTACTAAGGCTAGAGCTTGCTCAAAAGTTGCCAAACACATGAGAAAATTTCATCAAACACATGTTAAACATAGTAACTACAGGCCATGAATGAATATATGTTTAATGTCTCCTTAACTTCATCAAGGAATCATCAAGAAGGATCAGTGCCCTCCTAAACTAGCTACAACAACACTTGTTAGCTCATGCATTCACATAACCATTCAAAAACTTATCAAATCATGAACAAAATCCATAACATGAGCACATCATTTAACCAAGCCTATAACCAACATATAACCAGAATTAATCCATGAAACATTAGTTATAAAATCATCACAATAATCAACACATGTACCCATTGATCACAATAAGAAAATAACTCATATTAACATATGAAAATTCCAACCAAGTTAGGGACTTCCACATATCACTCAACCAAAGATTGGGCTGAACAAAATCTCTCTTTCAACCAGTCACCCCCGTGCCATATTCTAATCATGAATGTGGGATCTCATGGGATAAGTAAAAACAAAACCAACCAAGGCTTCCATAAGCTAAATGACCTCAACCCTCAACCATAGTGATTTCACCTACACTGTTCCATAAATCACTAACACCAAACAAGCTTGGATGCTTCCAACTTTCTTCACCACACTTAGAGGAATTTTCTAGTTTCCAACCATTCGTCAATAGTTCCAGGAGAAATCTCATCTCCACCCTTGACCCTTGGGAATTTCTTGAGACAACCTCACCAGGATCCAAAGTCTACCGACCATCTAAAGCTTAAACCAAACAATCAACCCACAACACCATGGCTATCGAGGAAATGGAAAGGGAAGCCTGAAAACCACTGTTAATCTAGGAAAATACCATACCAATGACAACAAAGCAACCGAATAACCTAATGCATGTACCATGCATCAAAATCTTAGCAATGAAATCACACATGCAACTTGTTTCCTGCAATGTACTCTTGTTGTAGCAACTTTTCCATCCTTTTGTTTGCGATCCCTTATTTTCCTTTGCTTGTCCAAGTGCTTCCTCTCTCTTCTCTTAGAGCTATATTTCTGAGCATGATCAAAGCTAGAACTGAAAAAAGTTGTGAACTATTTCTCTTATGCCTTTTTATCATTTTTGCCTAGTCTCTTCCTTTCCTTTTCCCTTTTTTCTTCATTTCCCCTCATTTTCTCTCTAATTTCTGTTGAATACGTATCTGTTTCCATTCATCTTCCTTTTCTCCTATTTTCTTTTATTTCTCATATTAAATTTCCATTTATTTCCTCTTTGCCTTTGCCAATTTCCATAGCCATTAATCAACCACAAGTGATTCCCACTATAGTACTTTTCCCTCGATTTAGCTTGGAATACGTGTTCCATGACCTTGGTCTTATTTTATTTACATAGAGAATCAACTCAGGGCTATTACGAACCCCTCCCCTTAGGGGAACATCATCCTGGGTGTTCTATGACACTTATGACCAACAAAATATAATGTCTATGGAGCTTTATAACACAGTTCATTGCAATATTTACAATGACAATTGTTGAAAACATGAAAAACATACCGCTTATTGGAGCTTTATAACACAACTCGATGTAATATTTACAATGACACACATACCTATATATACATATCAAAAACTCATTTGCTTCAATCAGCAAATAAAGAAGGATATAATGCCTGCATCTGATAAGCCATCTCCCATATAGGTTCATCAGGCCCAAAGTGCTTTCACTGCACTTTAACCTACTTTATTGCTTTTCTTTAGAGCATGAGTTATTTATGTTGTAATATACATTATGGCTTGGGCTAGAACTTTCCCTCTGGTTCCACCTATAATACAGACCAATCAATCACATGATCAACATCCTGCACATATCTCTCAAGCTATGAAACATGGAAAACATCATGGACTTTCATTGTTGGCATAAGTGCAAGTATGTAGGCCACTGGTCCAACCCTCTAAAGGATATCAAAAGGCTTGCAATACCGAGGTGCTAGCTTGGCACATGACCCAATCCTTAAGGAGATCCTCTTGGGCTTGCTGAGCAAATACACATGTTCCCTAACCTGAAACTTCTTGAATGCACTATGTTGATATGCATAACTTTTCTTTTTGTCATGTGCTTCATTCAAATTCTTTCTAATAACCTGCATGTCCTTCTCCATCTTAATCAACATATATGATCCAATCAACACCATGTTCACTGGATCACTACAGCTGATAGGAGAACCACAACTTTTCCTATAGAGAGCCTCAAATGGATCATCTTCAAGGATTCCTGATACTCATTATTATAAGAAAACTCCACCAGTGGAAGATACTCCTCCCACTTCCTCTATTGATGCATGGCATACTTCCTCAACATATCCTCAAGAATCCCATTAACCATCTCTATCTATCCATCTATCTATGAATGATAAGTTATAATGAAAGCTAACTCTTTCCCCAAGATTGCAAACAACTCCTTCTAAAACTTTGAAGTGAACTTGACATCTCTGTTTGATATAATCTTCTTGGGAAATCCATGAAACTTCACTATATCCTTTATGAATATTCAATCCACTTCACTACAATGAAGTGAGATACCTTGTTCAGCATGTCAACCACACCCATGATTAAATCATGCTACCTTGATGTCCTTGACAATCTCGTAATGAAGTCCATGAAAATGACATCCCATTTCCATTCTAGAATCGAAATAGGCTATAATAGACCAACTGGGTGCTTGCATTCTACTTTCACCTGCCGATAGTCAAAACACCTAACAACAAGCTCATCCATATCTTTCTTTAAATTTGGCCAATTATAGAACTTCTTAACAACTGTCAAAGTATTTTGGTATCCTGGGTATCCTAAATATGGCTTGACATGAAATTCTCTCATGATAATATTCTTCAACTCACTACTATCTGACACATAAATCCTACTCCTAAACCTAATCATTCCATTTGTTGTGAGGTGATACTCCTCATCCCTATCACCTTCACCTTATTGCTACAATCTCTACTTCAGTTGTTGATACGTCTCATCATGCTTCCCTACATGCAAGATCCGCTCCTGTAAATCTATCCCATAATAGATCACAATTGAAATATGATTCACCTGCACTCCCTTGTTGACAGCATCTGTAACCTTGTTCTCTTTACCCTTGATGTCCCTGATCTCAAAATCAAACTCTATGAGAGTAGACAACAATCTATATTGCTTGGAATTCATATTAGGTTGGTCAAACATATACCTCAATCCACTATGATCCCTCATCAGAAGAAACATCCTACCAAGGAGATAATGTCTCCAAATCTTCAATGCTTGAATGATTGCTACCAACTCAAGATCATGAGTCACATAGTTCTTATCATGCTCATTCAACTTGATTCATAGAAAACCACTTACCCTTCCTTCATTAGGACTGAACCAATTTCTTCCTTCCAAGAATCTTTACAAACTAGAAAATCCATATCAGGATATGTAATCTTCATAGCTAGAGCATTTGCAAGCACCTGCTTCAACTGCTCAAAACTAGTTTCACACTCTTTAGTCCATTTAAACTTCTTCCCTTTCATTTGCAAATATGTGATATGATAACCAATCTTTGAGAACTTCTTGATGAACATCTTGTTATATCCTGCTAGTCCCATGAATGATCTAACCTTATCGACATTCCTTGGTGCTGACCACTCCATGATATCCTTAATATTTTATGGATCCACTATTATCCCTTCCTTGGAAACAACATGTCCCAACTAATGAATCTGAGGCTGAAAGAGACTACACTTGCTAAGCTTGGCATACAATCAATTTTCTCTCAACATTCTCAATACCTCTACTAAGTTCTCTACATGCTCGTTCTCATTCTTTGAATATACCAATATGTCATCAACAAAGACTATCACAAACATATCCATATAAGGGTGCAACACATTATTCATCAAACACATGAAAGTTTCTGAGCATTGGTAAGACCAAAAGGAACCACCAAAACCTCATAGTGCCCATACCTTTTACGGAATGAATTCTCATAGACATCTTCTTCTTTGATGTGTACCTAATGATATTCTGATCTCAGATTCAATCTTTGAAAAAAATGCAATTCCCTTAAGGTAATCAAACAAATCATCAATCTACAACAATGTAAATCTATTCTTGATAGTCACCTTGTTCAAATGCATGTAATCAATGCACAATATGATAGTACCATCCTTCTTCCTTACAAACAACATTGGTGCACCCCAAGGCGACAAACATGGCTTTATGTATCCATTATCAGGCATCTATTTAAGCTGCAAATTTAGTTTCATGAATTCCAGAGTGCTCATCCTGTACAATGCCCTAGATGTTAGTGTTGATCCTAGTACCAACTCCATAAAAAATTCCACCTCCCTATGAGATAATAGCTCTGGAATCTCTGCAGGAAACATATCCTGAAACTTCTGCAAGAAAAGATATGATCTGAAAATGGGGCACTTAGGCTTCTTGTCTAACTTACAAGAACCTCTCCCACTTCCAAAGCTTATTTATTCCCAAGTATTTATGATTAACTAATGTGGAATTAAATATGTTCTTGAAAGTAAGGTGTATGCTTATGTCTGTTTTAGAACTATTTATGTGCTTTTAATATTCTGTTGTTATGTTAAAACAACGTATATATATATATATATATATATA
>APFE031344875.1:82674-108273 GCA_000404065.3 Pinus taeda | reverse complement strand
ATATAAACAAAGCAGCAATAAAACCAACACATAAGACAACAATTTAATATGGAGTTCACCCAAAACTCTTGGGCTACATCTCCTTGAGCTCTAGTCAACTCAACTAGGCTCTCTGGGATTACGGTTTAAGTTCTTTTTACAAGCTCTTGGCTCAACTCCATTGTTTTACACAGAAACAATGGGTTTAGACACCATATTATCCCTGGCTCTTGAAGCTCTCGGCTTTCTGGCTCTCGGCTCTGGCTCTTGGCTTTGGCTCTCGACTCTTGCTCTTGGCTCTGGCTCTTAGCTCTGGCTCTTGACTCTTCATTCTCTCTACCTTCTTTTCCTCGACTTCCTGCTTTGGCTTGGCTTTTTGTGCTCCTGCCTCAACACTCCTTTCTGTCCCTGTCACTCTGTGGCTTTAAAGCCAATCTACTTTGTCTATTTGTTTCTTATTCTCGGGCTCACTGGCTCCCTACCTCTATCCACTTGAATCCTCCTCTGAACATTAGCAATCATTACTAAATGCCTTCAGGGATGGTGGCCATCTATTCTGTAATGGAATGGACCATTGGTGCCTTTGAAATCCCAAAATGGTTGTTCTCTGTTTACACAGAGAATACACAGAAAACCTGTAAAAATCCACCCAAACGTAGTCTATTGGACTTCAAAAATCATTAATTCCACCTTATATCCTTTCAAATCCGTCTTCGGGTGCCATCGCAAGTAATCGTTGATCAACGACTATTATTGATTTCGGGTGGCTAACACGCACGGAGATTACCCACCCAAAAAGGGTGGTTTTCTCTCTCTGGTGCCTAGCCATGTGGCAGCTAGTGTATGGGCTTAGGCAAGGCCCAACCAAAATCACTTACCACCTACGTCCTACCCAAAATTCCGCTCATTTCGTGGTTTCCCTTTATATTTGAAAAATACATCAAAACACTGAAATATCGATGAATGGCTTTATGACGAACTTCAAATACTATATAGCGGCATTTTAAAACCCTTTTAGGTTTGAATTCATCGTATCAGGCACATTCCTTTTGTATTTTGTTTATTTAACTAAACATGATTTTACACTAAAAAAACGCCTTTTTACGGACTTCAAAATATATATAATTTGACCCATAAGACCTGTCGGGTCCGACTTTATAGCAAGTCACGTATGTATTGCTCCCCGCTCTTTTATATTGTTCTGATGCGATATTGCGATATCACAATCGCATAGTCCCGAGATCTTTCCATATGGCATGGCCTATGCCAACACCAATTGTGATCCGTCGATATCGGTGATCACAATATTGCTCGGCGCGGGTCCCACCTTAAGCCCTATGCCACCACCAATATGGGCGATCGACATATCACATCGCCCCAAGGGTCCTCACCTTGTTATATGTGCATGTGCCTTCCTCCGACCTGATTTGTCGAAGATTGGCAATCGGGGGTTTCTTCCCCTTTTCACCTAAGTCCACCTTCGACCTCCTCCGATGCAATTTTTCTCCATAAAGCCGTTTAGGCCATTTTTTTGAAGATTTGCCTCTTTTCCAAAGAACAAAGGGCATCTTCTTTCTACAATAACTTCTACATACTAAGTCCATTTTTTCCCATTCAAGTTGCAACATATTCAGAACGAGACGATCTCTCCAATGGGGCTATTTCTAGGAACTTCTTGGGACTTTCATTTTTCCTCTATGAGGAACACTTAGACTTAGGAGTCTATCCAAAATCCATTTTGGATCATGCCTTCCCACTAAAAGAAATTTTGGTCTCCAAAAGACTGCTATACTGATCTGAATAGTAAATGAGAGTGACTCACCCTCTTCTTTCATCCTCCCTACACTTGCCTTGTATAGTTCCTCTGAACCAAAGCCTCTGACCACTTCCCTTCCTGGATGGACTGGTCTTCCTGGGAAGAGTTTCCTTCTTCTTTTCCTTCCTACACAACTCCTGCTTGGATGGTAAAAGAAGGCAGTTTGAACTTCTCTTCCTTGATCATTGATCCAAGGTGGCTCAAACAAATGTGCAGTACACCTGCTCCACAAAACTTTCATTTGTACCTATTTGACAAGCTGTCAACAACAACTGTTAACAACAACTGGATGGATTAAACTCCTGCTTCAACAAAAGAAATAGATTTCACATCTTGTGAACACCTCCATGTCTTACATCTGCATACAAATGATGGACTAGACGACAAGCCCACAAAACATGCCTTTTAAAACAAATGACCCTTCAAGTCAATCATGTAGAAAAGGACCATTAGGAATCTTTTCAAAAGATGAATCACTTCATCATTATCTCCATTTGGAGTCTAAGTTAACTTCTCCCAAGTCAGCATGGAATCACATGCATGTCAAATCGACCAACCCTACAAGCTAATTACACATACATGTTCAAAAACAAGGAAATCATCAAGATCCCCATGTTCATGCATCTCATGCTCATGCATGCATTTCATCCTTCAACTTTCACTTAAGCACAATGTTCTTTTGAAGCTAAAATGAAATATAATGTTGTAGCAACAAAGCGAGTTTCTCACTCAATCTTTTCCATTCACCATCTTGGTAGAAACCTACAACTTGCATCTCGTCAACAAAGGAATGCCAATATATGCATCAATAGACATGCAATCCTTAATTGGAAAATAACTCTGACCATTTCTTATCAATCCAGTTCAAAGGTATTTCCTTTTTTTGCATATCAGTATCAACATGTGAATCATTTTGAAGCACATCATCCATGGAGACTTCATTTCCATTTCTGGCACCTTCTCTTTCCACTTTCTTCAGCTTTTGTGGAAGCATTGTTGGATTCAGAGTCCAACACCTTTCAGCAAGATGCCCTTGCTTATGGTAGTAAGTGAAACACATTTGCTTCCTCTTAAGAACATGATTTGCCTTGTCCAATGGACCTTTGGCTCTTTGCTTCTTTTCCTCCAAAAGTTTCTTGTATGTGGCCATTCTCTTCCAACATCTAGAAACATGATGGTTATCCAGACCACAAAAGGAACATGTAATTCTTTTCCCATGCTTATGTGGAAATTTACCATGTTTTGCAAAATCAAAAGGAATATGATTAGAAGCTGATTTATACCTGCCTCTTTCACCTTTATTGCCTTCATGAGTGTTGAGCATTAGAAAAGGTATGTATTTACCACTTATTTCTTTATCTTCTCCTTTGAATCATAACTTCTTTACACTCTAGGATGGAAATATGATTAAATAATTGTGATGGAATTAAAGAGATTTGTGATTTATGAAAAATGACTAATTATTGTCTTTTTCTACATAGAAAGTGAAGAAAATGGAAAATTGCTATTCAGGAGGAAAAGAAAAAGCAGAAGCAACTGTTGTCCCTTTGACAGGAAGCCATATCCAGACAAGGAAATCAAGATCAGAGCGCATGGTCCAAGAAAAGGAGGAGAAAACGAAGCATCAACACGAGGAAAAAATGATAAGTTGGAGATCAAAGATATGGCAAATCCCTCAGGATCCTTTGATCCTGAGGGATAGCTACTTCAAGACTTATCTGTATTTTTGATACTTTGGCCTGGCCATTATAAAAAGGGACAACGCTGGTAGCCGAGGGGGGCTGATTCTATTATCAATTTGTAGAGCTTATTGTTGTAAACTTAATTTTGATCATCGACTCTCTTTGAAGAGCGCTTACTGTAACTCTAACATTTATGATTAATATATATAACTTTATTGTTGTTCTGTCTTCTAACCCTGGAGTAACCGCAACAGTACCTCCCTGGTGGCTACGGGCCTAGCCCTAGTGGATCACTTGCTTCTTGTATCATTATTTTCCGATTACAGTCGTGCGTGGTTTGATTTCCTTTGTATTCTCTTAATTTTATTTATTCAATAATCTTTTTTTCCTAAACATTTCATTGAATTGATCTGTTATATCGAAATCGTAATCGAATAGAAAAATAATTATTCACAACCGAAAATGTTATGTTGTTCCTTCTGAAGCCATATTGCATTGTCTAATTCCAATTCTGCTGTTTATTTACAATTTTTCTTGCTGTTCATTTACAGATTGATATTGTTGTTCACTTACAATTATGATTATCGTTCATTTAGCTATAGTCCATGTATAATTGCGATTGTTGTTGATTTCTATGTTGTTCAATTATAATTGCAATTTCCGTTCCTTTATACCTATGGTTAATGTCTTGTCTGCTAGAATAAGATTACTGATTCTATAGTCACTGCATGTTTTCACTTAATTAAGTTTGTTGTTCAATTTCTGTAGGTTTACCTAGATTTGTTGTTCCTTTCTTAGATTATTGTTCAATTTCTTTATTAGTTAAAGATTGTTGTTCAATTCCTTTCTTAGTTAAAGACAACTGTTCGATCCCTTTCGGTTAAGTTTGTTGCTTATTTCATTTTTGTAGATTAAGCTTCATTGTTCGATCTCTCCAGTAGATTCAGTTACTGTACCTTTTTCTGCTAATCAAATTGTTATTTCTAGTATTCGCTTTGGTGTGAATAGGAAGATCTACAGCTGTAACGAACATTGACTACTGCTATCTAAGTTCCTAGATTGGGGATCATGTCTGTGATTGATTTTCATTTACATCAGTTTACAAATGAAAGAGTTATCATTACTACATCCTTGACTGATGATTGCTATAGTTTCTTGAGTGAATGATTTAGTTACAAAGAATTTAAGTTTCTTGCCATTACAATTAGATTTTGTTTCCAGCATTCATTTACTTTTACTTTTGTAAGCACTATACTGCAAGCATTACTCTTGAATAAGTGACTACCTTATACTGAGTACACTCTTGAGATAAAAAATCGTACCTGAATTGATAATTAATGTAGGGTAAATAGGGGTTAAAAGACACCTTTTTATTGCTCAACATTTTGGAGCCGTTGTCGGGGAGAGTGTAGCCATTTGTTTCTTTTGAAAAGAGAGTAGTGTAAGTATCTGCAGGGAGAGAGTTGGGTTTTAAAAACGAAAGGTAAGAACCTGCATACGGAGCATGTAACAACCCTGCTCCCCCGCCCACTTTCCTACAGATTTGTTGATTATTTTGGGTAGAAATAAGTATTTGATTTGTGATTAAGCAGAAAAAGCCTAAAAAGTATCCTAAACCACTACCCAAACCTAATAAAGCTAAGGGATCGGTGACCCTTGGCTGATTGACCTTTATAGTCAAAATCCTTAAAAAAATAGAATCTTAGCCGTTAGTAGGCCCTAGAAAATTTGCTTCTAAACAACCTACTAGTTCCCTTCGGGCCATAGAATCACCATTTGTAGCCTTTGCTGAGGTGCACAGCCAAACAGAGGAGCAGGATTTTCAAGAAATTGAGAATTCTAGCCCAAAATTGTTACAAGAATGGAACCTTAGTAATCTCTGCGAAGGAGGAGGAGAAGCAGGGGAAACTAGAGAACCAAGATCTCCTCTTGGAATAGTTCAGCCACTAAGCAACCTAGATAAGGGAAGTGCTGTCAAAATCATCCAGAACAAAGTTGAAGAACTTGAAGAGCTAAGATCCCCGCAGACATTAGTTCAACAAAGAACTCTCATCATCCCAGACAAAGGAAGTGTTGTTAAGGCCATTCCTACTCCTTCTAACCAGCCTAAGAATACACTCCTAGAAATCCCAGAAGGATATTGGCACATATTTGACCAAATGGCCCAGAACCATCAAACACCCCAAACCTCCACACTACAATATCCCATTGTATATATTGTAGCTAATGCACCTATGAAGGCCATTTCTCTCCAACATATTCTTACATTCCATGGCCTAACATCGGAAGATCCGGATGCATTTTTATTTGAATTCGATGTTTTTTGCAGGGGGTATGACTATACCACTGATCCCCAAAAGTTGAAATTATTTCCCTCCACACTAAAAGGGGTTGCTTTATGATGGTTTATGGGGTTAGGTGGAGGTGTTATAAACGACTGGGATCAGATGAAGGGTGATTTTCTAAAGAAATATCAAGATTATTGTAGGTGTAGAGAATTAAAGGATGATATATTTTAGATGGTAGCTAGACCTAATGAGACACTAGAAGAATATGTTGAAAGCTTTCAGTATAATCTTTAAAGATCACCTTATGCATCATTACCCTTACCTAACAATGTATTAAAAATGACATTAATTAAAGGCATGAAGGAACAATGGCTTGAAACACTAAATATTATGGGAAAAGATGACATCTATTAAGAAAATTTTGCTGACATTATTGATTTGTGCATCAGGAGTTCACGAGGCAGTACAAGGCTAAAACCGGCGGAACGTGATATGCTCACAAGGGACAGCAAGATCTCTGGTGGAGGAGTAACCTGCGTAGAAATCAGGAATTTACTGGAGAATTCAAAACTGATATATTTGGGACTCTGACAATGCAACTTGATATTATGCAAGCTAAACAAAAACAAGCACAAGCAGAGCAAAATCTGGTAATATTTTTCCCTAGATGCAGAAAGAAAACAGATCCATAAAGAGTGCCCACTAGATGTAGTTCAAGTCTGTGCTATTTGTACAAAAGAACACTCCACAGAGAACTACCCCTACTTCCGAGGTTG
Organism: Pinus taeda; assembly: GCA_000404065.3. Lineage (NCBI taxonomy): Eukaryota > Viridiplantae > Streptophyta > Pinopsida > Pinales > Pinaceae > Pinus > Pinus taeda. The sequence continues at coordinate 101,732 of APFE031344875.1, read as the reverse complement.
AAAACAATTTACAAGGAAGCGGAGGAAGAATCAGGACCAGTGTACCTACTCAATCATCACCGTCAATGGTAGCCACGATAACCAGGTATGCCGTCTGATCCATCTTCTTCTTTCCAACCTCTGCAATATCATGATCAACAATATAATACGATGTGGCAAAATCAGCTACCCTTTTCAAACTGGTCACAATAACCATTTCCTTCATCACTGTGGCCAAATCAAACAAGCTAACCTAATTGGCCAAATTTTCCCTACTCTCCACCATATTGGCAAAACAATGCATATCCAACACAATGGTCCCCTCCCACTTCACAGAGTCAAGCCTGACAGAGACCGATGAATCAGCCAGCTGGAACCATCCCACTCCCTCAACCTACACTGCTAGCGCCATATATAATACAAAAAATCCCCAGTCCAACTTAAGACCACAACTCCCAGCCCAACCCAACCCAACCCAAACCCAAATAATAGACTGGTTCAATCTATCCAAATAATCGAAACACCAGAACTAGAAACCAATCTAAGGGAGTGAAACAATCTTCAATTAAAGTTTGGGCGCATTATAGAAATTGAGGGAGATAAAAATGCTCAAGTTGAAAATCAGTTACCCGTAAGACAACCACTACAAGAACAAGAGGTCGTCAAACAACAAACTCATGACCAAGCAACCACATCTTCTCCCCCATTCCCAGAATGATTAATCATACCACACCCTATTGAACATCCTGATTTTGATATTCTGGGAGAACTAAGAATTTGTATATAGAAATCCCACTCCTCCAAGCTATCCAAGATATCCCAATATATGCAAAACCCATCAAAGGGTTATGTATAAAAAAACCAAGGAGGAGAATAACAAGTAACCCAACATTCCAAGTAGTTGGCGCCCTATTTGATCTGTTATCAGGAAGAGAAGCACCTGTAAAATATGAAGACCCAGGGAATCCTATAGTGACAGTGCAAATTAACGGACAAACCTTTTCAAATGCCCTAGTTGATTTAGGGGCTGCAATTGATACTTTAACAACCATCACTTGTCAAAAACTAGGCATCACATCAGTGGAACCAACCTCCACCTTATTAGAACTGATTGACCGATGAGTAGCTAGGCCAGAAGGTACACTACATGATGTAATGGTATCCATAGATTCATGGGAATATATTGTCGACTTTTTGATAATCAACCCCAAAAACCAACTTGATGGACATCAGTTAATCTTAGGTAGACCTTGGCTTTCAATTGCTGATGCTTACATTGGCTACCACCAAGCCAATATGGCTATAACTAGAGGGAGTAATATCAAGAATCTAGCTTTATACCCTCCAGCCCATCAAGTGTAACAATAATAAAAACTAACAAACAACCTGTATCATACCTCACAAAAAATATTAGGTCCCCATTAACCATAGAAGATTCCCTCGATTTTAAAGATCAAACAGAGGATGATGTTACTAACAACTTCATTAACCAATATGAATCCAAATATCATGTACAATGTCACATGATAGAGGCAACATTTGACAATGAACTAGAAGAAGATGCTCTCAAAGACACTCATGAATAGACAATACCCACTACCTCTGTTTCTAACAACAAAACTATAGATATTGAGCTAGGAAAAACCTTGAACATTAACAATAACCTGACTCCCGAACAAGAAGAAAATTTGGTCCAACTACTGAGAAAATATAAGGAAGCTTTTGCATGGGACTATCTAGACATGAAAGGAATCGATCCCCAGTTGTGTACATACCACATTTATACAAAAAAAGATGTTAGACTCGATCACCAACCCCAACGGAGACTCAACCCTCACCTGAAAGATATTGTGAATGCTGAATTACAAAAACTTTTGGATGTAAACTTTATTTATCCAATCTCCAATAGCGAATGGGTCTCTCCTCTAGTAGTGGTGCCAAAGAAGAATGGAAGGTGGAGGATTTGTGTACTTACAGAGAATTAAACAAAGCAACACAGAAAGACCACTTTCCCTTTCCATTCATTGATCAGGTATTAGACACATTAGTAGGAAAGAAATTCTTTTCTTTCTTGGATGGCTTCAGTGGATACAATCAGATTCAGATTGCACCTAAAGACCAGGACAAAACAACTTTTACCTGTCCTTAGGGAACATTTGCCTACAGAGTCCTACCCTTTAGCCTATGCAATGCCCCTGCCACATTTCAGAGGGTCATCCTCAGCATCTTTTCAGATTTAATAAATGAAGGGCTCGAAGTATACATGGATGATTTCACACTAGACACTAGACACATTGGAAAAGGTGCTGCAACAATGTATTGCCACTAGGCTCTGCTTGAGCGATGAAAAGTTCTATATGATGATGAACAAAGGGCTCATCCTAGGTCATTATATCTCAGCAGCTGAAATACAGGTAGATCTGGCCAAAATTCAAATAATTTTGTTAATATCTACTCCTACCACACAGACAGAGGTACGCAGTTTTCTAGGATTTTCTTACTATTATAGGAGATTCATAGAACATTTTTCTCAAATAGCTGCGCCTCTATATGCACTGACAAGGAATGTTGATTTTGTTTGGACAGATAAATGTGACCATGCTTTTGAGGATCTAAAAAAACTTGTGTCAATAGCCCCAGTGCTCAAAGGCCCAAATTGGGACCTACCATTTCAAATTTCATCAGATGCTTTAGACACAACTATTGGAGCAGTCCTTGGGAAAGAAGAAGACAAAAAACCATATGCAATTTATTATATTAGCAAGAATTTGTCTCCTACTGAGCTAAACTATATCATTACTGAAAAGGAGTTTTTAACTGTAATACATGCTATAAACAAATTTAGGCATTATATCACTGGATATCTCGTTGTCTTATATACAGATCACTCTGCCATAAAATATTTAGCAAATAAACCTATTACAAATGGTAGGGTGATAAGATGGTTGATTTTATTATAAGAATTTGATATCATAATAAAAGGTCGACTTGGAAAAGAGAACCCTGTAGCTGACTTTATCTAACGAATGTCGAAGCCAGTGGACGCAGTAGCAGTCGAAGATCAAATCCCAGATGAACATTTGTTTGTTGTTACTGTCAAGACACCCTGGTATGCTGATGTTGCAAATTATTTAGTAGTAGGAAAATTACCAAAGCATCTAACCCCTGATGAACGAAAACAGATTGTGCAACGTAGTACTTGATTTTCTTGGATTGGGGACTACCTATTTCATACAGGGGCATATATGCACATCAAAAGATGCATCCATGAAGACGAAATATTTGACATTCTGAAAGTCTGTCATGATGGACAGTGTGGTGGACATTTCATAGATCACAGGACTGGTCACAAGGTTTTGCAAACAGGTTATTACTAGCCCACAATCTCTAAAGATGCTAAGAAGTTTGTGCAAGCCTGTGATAGTTGCCAAAGTGCAGGATGTCCTGGAAAGTCCAACGAAATGCCTTTAAACCCACAGCTAGTAATTGAACCATTTGAGTGTTGGGCACTTGATTTTTTTGGTTCGATCAACCCATCATCAAATCAGAAAACATATATTCTAGTAGCCACAGAGTATGTTACCAAATGGGTTGAAGCAGAGGAACTTTCAAGAGCTATAGAGGACTCTGTGATTCACTTCCTATTCCAAATATTTGTGTGATATGGCCTCCTAAGGGACATAATCATGGATGGAGGACCACATTTTTCAGGTAATAAAATTGCTACAACATTAAAAAATTATTACATTCAGCACAAAATTACCATTTCGTATCACCCACAGGCAAATGGCCAAGTAGAGAGCATGAATAAGGTGATAGAGGCAATACTGACAAAAACTGTTGCATCACACAGGCATGATTGGGCTTCAAGATTGTCGGAGGCCTTGTGGACATATCGAACAACGTGGAGAAACACCATCAACTATTCACCATATTAGCTAGTATCTGGAAAAGAACCCATCTTTCCAATAGAGTTTGAAATACAAACATTAAGAATAGCATAGGAGATCGGTCTAGATTTAAATGAGACCCAGACTAACAGATTACAACAAATTAATGAGCTAGATGAAGTTAGGCTTTCAGATCTTCAACACACTGCTTTACTCAACAGTAGAGAGAAAAATGGCATGACGCCCTGATAAAAAAGAAAATCTTACACAAAGGAGATTGGGCACTCCTATATGACTCCAAGTTTCAAGATTTTTCAGGGAAAATTCAGACTTGATGGCTTAGACCATATAAAATCCAGAATGTGCACAACAATGGCACCATTACTTTGACTATTATTGATAGATCTGGACATACATTTAAAGCAAATGGCCACCGAGTGCAACTGTACCATAAACTGCTTACTCGAGAATCTTTTTACCAGTAGATCTGGGAAGATTCTAATATGCAGATTCTTGCTGAGGAAAATAATCCTTCCTCGATAGTAGTTCACTAAATAATTTCATTGTTTTTAAACTCTGTACATAAGTTTTTCTTTTTTGCTTGCATAAACTACTTTCTATACAGATTTTTGCATTTTTGCATCTTTTGCATTTTGTTGTTCCTTTATGAAGGAATAACATTTCCACCTTTTTACTGTTCCTTTCCGAATGAACAACACTATTGCATTTTGCTGTTCCTTTCTGAATGAACAACACTTTTGTATTTTGCTATTCCTTTCCGAAAGGAACAACATTTCCACCCTTTTGTTGTTCCTTTTCGAAGAAACAACATTGTTGCATTTTGTTGTTCCTTTCCAAAGGAACAACATTTCCTCTTTTTGTTGTTCCTTTCCGAAGGAATAACACTTCTGCACTTTGCTGTTTCTTTCCGAAGGAACAACATTTCCACCTTTTTTGATGTTCCTTTATGAAGGAATAATATTTCTACCTTTTTCTCTGTTCCTTTTCAAAGGAACAACACTTTCGCACTTTGTTGTTCCTTTTCGAAGGAACAAATGTTCGCACTTTGCTGTTCCTTTTCGAAGTAACAATAGTTTCGCACTTTTGCTATTCCTTTCCAAAGGAACACCACTTTCTTCTTCTACTGTTTCTTTCCGAAGGAACAACACTTTCACATTTTTGTTGTTCCTTTCCGAAGGAACAACACTTTCGTTTTCTGCTATTCCTTTTTGAAGGAACAATATTTCCACATTTTTGTTGTTCCTTTTCTAAGGAACAACACTTTCGTTTTCTGTTGTTCCTTTCTGAAGGAACAACATTTCCACATTTTTGTTGTTCCTTTCCGAAGGAACAACAGTTTCACACTTTTGCTATTCCTTTCCGAAAAAATAGCACTGTTGCATTTTATTGTTTCTTTCCGAAGGAACAACATTTTCGTCTTTTTGTTTTTCCTTTCCGAAGGAACAAAACTTTTGCACTTTGCTATTCCTTTTCGAAGGAACAACATTTCTGCCTTTTTTGCTTGAACAACACTTTCATATTTTGCTGTTTCTTTCCAAAGGAATAACACTTTTGCACCTTGCTTTTCTTTTGGAAAGGAATAGCACGTTCGCACTTTGCTGTTCCTTTCCGAAGGAACAACAGTTTCGCACTTTGCTTTTCCTTTGGAAAGAACAACACTTTTGCACTTTGATTTTCCTTTGGAAAGGAATAGCACGTTCACACTTTTCTGTTCCTTTCCAAAGGAACAACACTTTCATATTTTTGCTGTTCCTTTCTGAAGGAACAACACTTTCGTCTTCTACTATTCCTTTCCAAATGAACATCACTTTCACATTTTGATGTTCCTTTCCGAAGGAACAACACTTTCGTTTTCTGCTGTTCCTTTTCGAAGGAACAACATTTCCGCATTTTTACTGTTCCTTCGGAAAGGAACAACAGTTTCGCACTTTTGTTGTTCATTTTCGAAGGAAGAACACTTTCACATTTTTGTTGTTCCTTTCCGAAGGAACAACACTTTTGTCTTTTGCTATTCCTTTTTGAAAGAACAACACTTTTGCATTTCTACTGTTCCTTTCCGAAGGAACAACACTTTCAGTTTTTGTTGTTCCTTTCCAAAGGAATAACACTTTTACATTTCTGTTGTTCCTTTCCGAAGGAACAACAATTTCATTTTTTGTTGTTCCTTTCCGAAGGAACAACATTTCCTCATTTTTGTTGTCATTTCTTAAGGAACAACAGTTTCACACTTTTAACACTTTTGTATTTTTGTTGTTCCTTTCCAAAGGAACAACACTTTCGTCTTCTGTTGTTTCTTTCCGAAGGAACAACACTTTCACATTTTTGTTGTTCCTTTCCGAAGGAACAACACTTTCGTTTTTTGTTGTACCTTTCTGAAGGAACAACACTTTTGCATTTTTGTTGTTTCTTTCTGAAGGAACAACACTTTCGTTTTTTGTTGTTCCCTTCCAAAGGAATAATATTTCCACATTTTTGTTGTTCCTTTCCGAAGGAACAACACTTCCGCTAGATTGTTTCGTTGTTCCTTTCCAAAGGAACAACACTTCCACCAGATTTTTTTCCATTCCTTTTAAAGGAATAGCCCTCCTTTGCATTTCTTTCCTTTCTGTCGTTCTTTCCAAAGGAACAACAGTTTCTATTTCGGATGAGCTTAGGCTATTCCACCAAAGGAGCGGTATTTTATTTTGTATTTGCTTTATTTGTTGTTCCATTTAAGGAACAACTGTTATTCCTCTTCAGGAACAACAGTTCCCAGTGTAATTTTTTTTCTTCTGCTTGCTGTCTCTCTTAAAGGAACCATGGTTTTTGCATGCATATATTCTTTTGCTGTCCCTCTTAAGGAACAACAGCTGTTCCATTTAAGGAACAACAACTGCTCCATTTAAGGAAAAATACTTTTTGAGTTCATTTTTTTGTTTTTCGTGTGTGCGTACTTTATTATTTAGAGGATTTTTGTGAATAATTGTTCATTTAGGGCACAACTATACATTTATGAAAGAACACAAAAACTAGAGGATACTGAAACCAGTGAATCAAAGAAAAACCATTATCTTTAGAGTAATTTCTTTGAATCGATAAGAAAAAAGAGGAAATGGCACAACTATTTATATCATTTTTCTGTCTTTATTTTCACTAAAACCAATTTGATTGATTATTTTTATGATGTTGGTTCTTCCTTAAATCTTCATAGTTCTATTTGATCATTATTATTGAATAAGAATAAGGGAATATTTTCCCTTATTGAGATGTTCAGACTTCTTCCACCATCCCTACTCTTAAGGAGTGTTGAGCCATCCTCTGTATATAAATAGGAAAGTGCTATATAAAAGAAAAATAAAAAAAAAGAGAAAAATATATATCTATATGATTACTAACATGATTTTTCAAATGAAGGATGGGGGTCTCATCAAGAGCCAGGCTACCATGATTATGAGGAAGCAAGTGAAGTGGCATTCTCACTATGGCCACCACACCATGGATATGATCCAAGAGGCATATCAGAAAAATAAAAAAGTTCTTGGAAGAGGAGGTCTCATCACGAGCCGGCCTGCCCACCTTTCACTCCTTCCTGGTGAATGGCATTGTGATTCATCTAGTTACCAAGCCAGCACAATGGCCTCCATTCTGAGATCGCACAATACTTTCCTAGGCATACATAAAGGATTATGGTTCCAAGGGTGAAGCAAGCAACTCTGTCAAGGTTATGGACACCTGTGGGCAATAAAGCTTTGCTGATGGCATTGAAGTCATAATTTTGAAACACTAATAGTCATTATAAACCCTTTTTCTTATATCTTTATATTGATTTCAATTGAGATTATTTTATATAACCCTTTCGAACCTTTTATACATGAAAAATCATTTGTAAATCAATCATAATGGTTAAAGTGGATAATGACCGCATAAGAACTTTTACTTACCTCAGCTTTCCTATCATCTATTTTTCGCATCATTTCACAACATTTCCATATCTATTTGCGATTTCCATCATAAGCCTCAATTTCAGTAATCCGCTGATTTTTGTAATCATGTCATGGATATATACGGAGTTGCTTTATTTTACGGTACGAATTCAGTCTAGCATGCTGCTCCTTTATTTGCCAGCTGAGGACAGCCTATCACATTTCGAGGGGCATGGGTGACCTCCATAATACATTGGCATACATGTCGATTCCTTATTTGGAGGTACTATGACTCCATCAAAACTGTGGAATAACAAGTTTAACGGTATTGATATTTTCCAATATGAACAACTTGTTGTTCCATCATCATTTCGGTGTTTTTGCTCTGTAAAAATTAACAGTGTGCTAAAGCTTGAACAACTTGTTGTTCCATCAACATTTCTGTGTTTTTGCTCTGTAAAAATTAATAGTGTGCCAAAGCTTGAACTACTTGTTGTTCCATCGACATTTCTGTGTTTTTCTCTGTAAAAATTAACAGTGTGCTAAGCTTGAACAAATATGGGAGGTAGATCGGTATGTAGTGAGTTGCAGGTGTTAATGATATCTGATGCTACACGCGAAAGTTTAATAAGAGCAGGATGGATTTCCTACCTTAATAGACTACAATAATCTAATGAGATAGTGGCCATTAAATTTTTGCAGAATTTGCAAGAAGATCGTTCCATGGTGAGGGGGAGGCAAATAACAGTAACAGATGTGATAATTGCTAAAGTATTGGGATTGCCAGCTATTGGACCAGTATGGACCTAGAAGAAAGTGAGACTTCAAGACGCTATAACCATCTTTCAGGATGAAGTACAGAGCCTTACTGTGAAAGGAAAAGGAGTTCTGCCTGGGAGAACCATGGGCAGAATTAGCCAGGATTGTGCAAAGCTACATCACCTGCGATGGTAGAAAAGGTGTGCTAAGACCATGCCATCTCAAACTGTTAGCTGTGTTAAAAAAAAATGTGTTGTAAATTTGCCCACATACTTAAATTCTTTATTGCATGATGCTACTCGAAGTATGAGAAAATCTTGTCATGTAGAAACGGTAGTAAGTCATCACGGCTTAATTCGGCTAATAGTCAGTTATAGTCTCGCTCAACCGTAAAGTAGTTGGGAGGAATTGATATTATCAATAGATGGGGGATTGGCCTTACCAGCCCCAAAACGAAAGAGAACCGATAGCACGCCCATGAGACCGTAGAAATGAAGACAGTCCACTAGATTTGGGAGAAGTAAAAGAATGTTGGGAAATCTCCAAGAAAGCAGTAGCCAGCCAGTAGAGATATATGACTCAGAGGACAAGAAACCCTGAAAACTTGAAGGAGGGAAAAATGAAGAAGAATAATTAGAATAAAATGAAGAAGAGGAACCAGAAGAGGAAACTGAGCACTCCGGCAAGGAAGAAGGGGAGGAAGCAGAACAACCCAATGAAATCCCATTACAAAACCCTCTGCAAGAAGATGAATTGGCCCAAAATATGGGGGAATACATCCAGCCCCATAGCCCACTCAACCTCGATATTTTGAGGCAGGACTATCACAGGAGCACTCTACTCACAATAAGGGTGCATCTGAAGAAATGAATAACGAGGAAGAAGAGGGAAGACAATCACAGGAACACTCTGCTCATAGTTAGAGTGCATTTGAATAAATGCATGATGAAGAAGAAGTAGAAGAAGAAGCCACCCAAGAAATAGCAGATCAACCAAGGTTTCCACCCCTGAGAAACCTGATCAGCAGGACGAGAACACTGAAGAAGTGTTCCAAGCAGAAAACATGGAAATAGGCCAAGGCGAGGGTACAATCCTTGAAGAACAAAGCCTAGGCCCAAGAAAAGAAATAGCTGTTCCTTCGAAGAAAACGAATGAAATCAAAAGGCAGCGAAAGGAACAACAGAGGCTACTAAATGTAGTTACACAACTCAAACAACAAATAAGGGTCCTAAAAATGGGGAGGATCTAAAAAATAACCCTTGGAACAAAGGATGCAACCACCCATATGAAACCCCATAAAATGAAGACCAAAAGGACTCAAACCGAACCCATTATCATCCAGGACCGCAAGGAACAACATGTGACTATTACAAACGTAGAGGCCCAAACAGAAAGCACACCAGTTTGTAATGAGGACATCTAGATAGAGGCATTGTCCTCTAGCATCACGACCGACTGGACAGTTGATGAGAAGGAAACACAGACTATAGGAACTCGATGTCGTAATAAGGAGATCCAGGTATATCTCTAGCCCAAAAATGTTAAGATGGACAATGATTCGAGGATAGTGAGACTTCAAAAAGATCTGGCATATGCCCAAAAAATGATAGAAAAGTTGACAGAGGAAACTATTCATCAAGAGAAATATCAGAAGTTACAACAGCAAGTAAAGAACATCAATGTATCGGAGAGTGAGGTCTTTGATAGATGGCATAGGGCAGAGGAAAAAGTTAAAATGGTAACCAATAAACTAGACATGGTTATGAGTCAAATGGATACCTTATGTTCTCTATATACTGATGTTCTAGCCTGTAGGGCACCTGCCAAAAATTATGCCTTGTTTTTGATGGAAAGGTACTTACAATCAAGGCAGGAGTGCCTATAGAGTTAAAAACTATTGATGATTTCATAAACTGCTGTAAACATTATGGGGTGAAAGTCCAGTGATTGCTATGTGAGTTTTATTTGCATAATCTTGTGTTGGACGGTGAAATAGAAGAAAACCCTAGCCCTTTTGTGGGTGATATCTAGCTCCAGGCATTGATCTCTTTTGTTGTTAACCAGATAAAGTGGCTTAAAGCCCATAATACCTTTAAGATACGGGAGAACGGGTTATATATGTGGGTAAGGGGCGAACCAAGAAACCCATTACGACTGTGGAATAAGAATAGAAGCTTAATGAGAAAGCAGGGTGTGATCCAGACATTGGGACCCATTCACACAACAGTTGTCCAACAAGGGGTAGAATACCTTCTAGCCATCAAAGACCTTGCCATAGCAACAGCTAAAATCTGATACAAGACTTCCAATTGGAATGTTTAGGACCAAGAGCCATTCAATTACGGAAATTTTAAGCTAGTTACTGATCACCTAGTTACCTATAGTGACCTCATATTGAGAGAGAGCCCGCATTGGTTAGGCTGTGGGTTTTGAAGTCCAATCATCTAGTATCCTGAACTAGGGTATAGAGCCCTATATGAATTTCCTAAAGGCTAGACAGGGCATATTTTTGAAGCTTTAGCTAGAAATCATGGTTTTAGACCACTGCATGAAAATCCTTCTCTAGCCTATTCCCTAACTGCCTTGCATGTAAATTACAATGTTTTCATGAGGGCATGAAAAAGGGTAAGCAGGGGGTGTGTTGAGCATTGGAAAAGGTATGCATTTACCACTTATTTCTTTATCTTCTCCTTTGAATCATAACTTCTTTACACTCTAAGATGGCAATATGATTAAATAATTGTGGTGGAATTAAGGAGATTTGTGATTTATGCAAAATGACTAATTATTGTCTTTTCTATACAGAAAGTGAAGAAAATGGAAAAATGTTATTCATGAAGAAAAGACAAAGCAGAAGCAACTGTTGTCCCTTTGACAGGAAGTCATATCTAGATGAGGAAATCAAGATCGGAGTGCATGGTCCAGGAAAAGGAAGAGAAAACGTGTCATCAACGCAAGAGGACAAAACGATAACTTGGAGATCAAAGATATGGCGAATCCCTCAAGATCCTTTGATCCAGTGATCCTGAGGGATTGCTGCTTCAAGACTTATCTATATATTTTACACTTCCGCCTGGACAATATAAAAAGGGACAATGCTGGTAGCCCAGGGGGTGTATTCTATTGTCAATTTGTAGAACTTATTGTTGTAAACTTAACTTTGATCATCGACTCTCTTTGAAGAGTGATCGCTATAACTCTTCCATTTATGAATAATATATATAACTTCATTGTTGTTTCATCTTCTGAGCCTGGAGTAACTGCAACAGTGCTTCCCTGGTGGCTAAGGGCCTGACCCTAGTGGATCACTTGCTTCTTGTATCATTATTTTCCTATTACAGTCGTGTGTGGTTTGATTTCCTTTGCATTCTCTTAATTTTCTTTGTTCAGTAATCTTCTATTCCTGAACATTTCATTGAATTGATCTATTATATTGAAATCAAAATCGAATAGAAAAATGATTATTCACAACCGAAAATGTTATGTTGTTCCTTCTGAAACCATATTGCATTGTCTAATTCATATTTTGCAGTTTATTTATAGTTGTTATTACTGTTCATTTACAGATTGATATTGTTGTTCATTTACAGTTGTGATTGTTGTTCATTTGGCTACAGTCCACGTATAATAGTGATTGCTGTTCATTTCACTACTGTTCAATTACAATTGTAATTGTCGTTCCTTTATACCCGTGGTTAACTAGAATAAGATTACTGATTCTATAGTTGTTGCGTGTTTTCACTTAATTAAGTTTGCCATTCAATTTCTGTATGTTTATTTAGATTTGTTTTTCCTTGCTTATATTGTTGTTCAATTTCTTTATTAGTTAAAGATTGTTGTTCAATTCCTTTCTTAGTTAAAGATAACTGTTCGATTCCTTTCGGTTAATTTTGCTGCTTATTTCATTTCTATAGATTAAGCTTTGTTGTTCAATATTTCTAGTAGATTCAGTTACTGTTCCTTTTTCTGATAATTGAATTGTTATTTCTAGTATTTTCTTTGGTGTGAATAGGAAGATCTACAACTGTAACGAACATTGACTACTACTGTCTAAGTTCTCAGATTGGAGATCTTGTCTGTGATTGATTTTCATTTACATCAGTTTACAAAGGAAAGAGTTATCATTATTGCATCCTTGACTGATGATTGATGTAGTTTCTTGATTGAATGATTTAGTTACAAAGCATTTAAGTTTCTTGCCATTACAATTAGATTTTGTTTCCAGCATTCATTTACTTTTACTTTTGTAAGCACCATATTGCAAGCATTACTCTTGAACAAGTGACTACCTCAGACTGAGTACACTCTTGAGATAAAAAATCATACCTGGATTGATAATTAATGTAGGGTAAATAGGGGTTAAAAGACACCTTTTTATTGCTCAAAAATGAGGAGGTGAAGCAAATGAAGAAGTGACTCCCTTTGGAACACTGCCAATCTCTTCAAGGCAGTTAGAGCTTCCACAACTCTCTGGTTCAAGTGTGTTCTTTTGAACACCTGCATCTTGCAAATGATGTTTCAAGCTATTTCATTACTCTTGAATACAACCTTCACACTCTTGAAGACCTGCAATGCAACTCTTTCTTGGAGTTGTTTTAATGGTCTTCATGGTAGCTTTGTAACTTTCTCCATAAGCTTGTCCATAGCCAAGACCCAAATACTTAGGCCTTTCCTCAATTATTATTGGCTCAACAATACCTTGTGCATGCTTTCCCAAGCCTCTTCCTTCATAGCCCATCTTGGACATTAGCTTGGAACCTATGCCTCTAATATGTTTTTCAAAAGAACCAATATAAGCATTCTTAGAAGAATTTTAAGACAAACTAGAATGGTTTACCTCTTCTTCAAGCTGATACTTGACCAAAGCTTCTTTGGAAACAAAGAGCTGGGACTCCAACTCATGCATCCTTTTCAGGTTCATATTTGCAATATGAAGTTGCCTCTCCATTTCCTTCAATTTGTCAGAAAGCCACTGCTTTTCTTCCTTCATGGAATTCAACTGCTCTCTAGGTATGCTTCTCTTCTTTCCATCCTCATACATTTCTCTCACCTTGTCCATCATGATGAACAAGTCTTGCTTCAAGTCTCTCTCATAGAGTCTTGTGATGAAGGAGGAATTTGAGAATACACTTGTAGAAGTTGTCATTATACCAATTAACAAAGAACTTCAAACAAGATTACTGAAGATCTTATTTAAGCAACCTTTTGCAACAAATCTCTTTTGCTTCAAGGATTGCCTTGAGGTCCTTTGGGATAGAAGAATGCCTTCAGCCCCTCTTCCTATTTTTCCTTCCTAGACTAAGCTACAAATAGCTTCCCTTTCACCTCTGCAAACTTAAACAATAGTCAGTCCGCAAACAAGCATACAATTAGCCTCTTGTTGTTCAAACACCTTTCAGACAAGCAGTATTTGCTTTGTCAATCAAACATTATGATATAACCTTATTTGAAGGTGGGGTTAACCAACTTTAAGCTCTGATAACACCTGATTTGAAAATGGGGCACTTAGGCTTCTTGTCTAACTTACAAGAACCTCTCCCACTTCCAAATCTTATTTATTCCCAAGTCTTTATGATTAACCAATGCGGAATTAAATATGTGCTTGAAAATAAGGTGTATGCTTTTGTCCATTTTAGAACTGTTTATGTGCTTTTAATATTCTATTTTTATGTTGATACAACATATATATATATATATAATAGTAAACAATGCAACAATAAAACCAACACATAAGACAACAATTTAATATGGAGTTCACCCAAAACTCTTGGGCTACATCTCCTTGAGCTCTAGTCAACTCAACTAGGCTATCTGGGATTATGGTCTAAGTTCTTTTTACAAGTTCTTGGCTCAACTCCACTGTTTTACACAGAAACAATGGGTTTAGACACCATATTATCCCTGGGTCTTGAAGCTCTCAGTGTTTTGGCTCTTGGCTCTTGCTCTGGCTCTTGGCTCTGGCTCTTAGCTTTGGCTCTGGCTCTTGGCTCTTTGTTCTCTTCACCTTCTTTGCCTCTACTTCCTACTTTCGCTTAGCTTTCAACGCTCTTGTCTCAGCACTGCTTTCTATCTCTGTCATTTTGTGGCTTTAAAGCCAATCTGCACTGTTTGTTCATTTCCTCTTCTTGGGTTCATTGGCTCCCTGCCCTTGTCTACTCAAATCCCCTTCTAAGCGTTAGCAATCACTACTAAACACCTTCATGGATGGTGGCCACCTGTTTTGTAACATAATGGACCATCGGTGCCTTTGAAATCTGAAAATAGTTGTTCTCTGTTTACATAGAGAATACACAAAAGACCTATAAAAATTCGCCCAAACACAGTCTATCGGACTTCAAAAATCATTAATTTCACCTTATATCCTTTTAAATCCATCTTCGGGCACCATCGCAAGTAATCATTGATCAACTACTATTATTGATTTCGGGTGGATAACACGCATAGAGATTACTCACCCAAAAAGGGTGGTTTTCTCTCTCCAGCCATGTGGCAGCAAGTGTATGGGCTCAGGTGGATCCCAGCCAAAACCACTTACAGCGTATGGCCTGCCCAAAATCCCGCTCGTTTCATGGTTTTCCCTTTGTATTTGAAAAATACATCAAAAAACTGAAATGCCAACGAATGGATTTATGGAGGACTTCAAATACTATACAACAACATTTTAAAACCCTTTCGGGTCTGGATTCATCGTATCGGGCGCATTCCTTTTGTATTAAATTGTTGTCTTATGTGTTGGTTTTATTGTTGCATTGTTTACTGTTATATATATGTTGTATCAACATAACAACAGACTATTAAAAGCACATAAATAGTTCTAAAACAGACATAAGCATACACCTTATTTTCAAGCACATATTTAATTCCACATTGGTTAATCATAAAGACTTGGGAGTAAATAAGATTTGGAAGTGGGAGAGGTTCTTGTAAGTTAGAAAAGAAGCCTAAGTGACCCATTTTCAGATCAAGATACTTCCTAAAGACTTCATCATCATCATCTTCCTTCCCTTTGTGATTGGAAACATGCACTACAAAAAATACACATTCTTTCTTGCGACTGCGCTTGGCCTACATAATGTAACCAATCTCACTGATGTAGTCTTCTTCTTCCCTTATAATATATATTTTCTCCATCATCAGCCAAGCACTGAATAGCCTTTTCATAACAATCCACCTTAGTCCTATGAATGAAGAGCCAGTTTATGCCCATAAGCATGCTATATGAACCCAAAGGAAGGAAATTAGATGTGCTGATGTAGGCATGCCATTAAGCTCAAATGCAAGAGATCTCACCAAATGATGAACTCTTCTCTTGGTTATTATAGCCAATTTCACCAACTAAGATTCTACATGCACTTATTTATTCAACCAACACTGATCCACTAGGTAAAGAATAATATAGCTATAATGTTGGGTGTGGAGCCTGATTATCTTCTTTATTCAGAGGTATCACTGCATTAGACCCTAGTTCGTAATGTGGCAGAAACATCGGCCGTAATATTTGCACTGCAAGGGGGGACTAGGGGGGGTAACTGCGATCTTTGGGAGCCCCCCTGGCAAGGGATCAGGGGCAGCACCCCTAAAGTTAAAAATAGATGTAAAATTGCCTTGTATAATGTTGTAATTTCATAGTCAATTTGCGACGTTCATTAGGCGGAGATCTAACGGTAGAAGTTATGTTTAATTTAGGGTTTTTTGCCCTAAAAGGAAAGCCCTCATTATATATGAGGGAATTGTATTGTGTCTATGTAGATCCATATTCTGAGTGAGAAAGAGAGAGGAGATTGTGTGAGAGCGAAGAGGGAATTATAGCGGATATGTTGTAGGTTGTATATCTTCACTTTGATGGATAATATAAAAGGAAGGACTCGTTGTTTCTCCGTGGACGGAGTCCAAATTGGTTGAACCGCGTATATATGTGTCTCTTTTGTTTTATGTGTTTATGTTTCTACAATATATTTTAATCTGTTCCATTTCTCTGTAATATATAAGTTTATAACAACTGGTATCAGAGCCGAAGGTCTATTTGGTTGATAAACTCGCAGGAGAGAAGGGTTCCTAGTTCGAGTGGCAGCAATGGCGGAAGATGGTAGGTTTAGGGTCAAAGAATTTAACGGCCAAAAATACCGGCTATGGAAGATGCAGATGGAAGATTATTTGTACCAGAAATATCTGTACCAACAATTGAGTGGAAAGACAAAGAAGTCGATGAATATGATAAACACAGAATGGGAAATTCGTGACAGAAAGGCACTTGGAACAATATGGTTGTGCCTAGCAGCGTCAATAGCCTTTAATATTTCAAAGGAAATGACAATAAAAGGTTTAATATCGTCATTGGCCAAACTATATGAAAAACCCTCGGCCTCAAATAAGGTATTTCTTATGAAGCATTTATTTAATATGAAGATGTCAGAAGGTGGATCTATTGTTGATCATTTAAATGAATTTAATACAGTTACTAGTCAGTTAAGTTCCGTAGGGGTGAATTTTGATGATGAAGTTAGGACTCTATTATTTCTATGGTCATTGCCAAAAATTTGGAATGGTTTAGTTATGTCATTAGTAACTCTATCTCTGGATCTAGTACTTTAAAGTTTGATGATGTTGTCGATGCAATCCTTAGCGATGAAATGCAATGGAAAAGCTCTGGTGAGATATTAGGTATTGCTTTGACTGCAGAGACTAGGGGAAGAAAAATGGAAAGAGGAAAGAGCCCAGGATATCACATTAAGCCAAGGAAAGGAAAATCCAAGTCTAGATTAGGGATAGTGTGCTTGAAATCTGGGAATAAAGGACACCTAAAGAAAGACTACAATTTTCGGAAGGGAAAAGAAGGAGACGCCTAGCAAGAAAACAATCATGAAGCAAATGTGATAGGTGATGTGTTGCAAGATGCTTTGATTCTTTCATTGGAAAATATTATTGATGCTTGGGTGGTAGATTTAGGGGCGTCATTCCATGTCACACCTGATAGGAAACATTTTCATGATTATGTTCAAGGAGATTTTGGACAAGTTCAATTGGGTGATGATAAACCCTATAAAATCATTTGAATGGGTACAGTTTTCATAAAACAATTGAATAGAAATCAATGGTTACTGAAAGAGGTAAGGCATGTTACATATCTGAAGAAAAATCTAATTTCAACAGGGCAGTTGGGAGGTGAATGCTGTGTAACTACTTTTACTGATAAAAAATGGAAGGTCGCTAAAGGAGCCCCGGTAATAGTAAAAGGAGAAAAGTTTCGTACATTGTATTTACGTAATGGTATTTCTAATTATGTTAATGCTTTACCTCTATAGGAGCAGATACGACATTGTTGCATCATAGGCTTGGGCACATGAGTGAGAAGGGGATGCAGATTCTTCAATCAAGAAATTTGTTGCCAGGTTTGAAGCATCTTGATTTAAAATTCTGTGAGAACTGTGTTTATGGAAAACAAAAGAGAGTCAGATTCCTCAGAGTTGGGAAAGAAAATAAGAGTGAAAAATTAAAGCTTGTGCATACAAATGTATGGGGACCTGCTTAGGTATCATCTCTCGATGGCTCTTGTTATTATGTTACTTTTATTGATGATGCAGCTAGAAAAACCCGGATTTATTGTATTCGAAATAAATATGATGTATTTGATACTTTCAAGAAATGGAAAGTTTTGGTTGAAAATGAGACAGGAAAAAGGTTGAAGTGTCTCAGATCAGACAATGGAGGTGAATATTGTAGCAAAGAGTTTGATAGGTACTGTTCAGAGAATGGAATTCACAGAGAGAAGACAGTTCCAGGAATACCACAAGAAAATGGTGTGTCAGAAATGATGAATAGGACAATCATGGAGTGTGCAAGGTGCATGAGATTGCATGTAGGATTGCCTTTACAATTTTGGACAGATGCTGTAGATCTTGTTGTTTGTCTAATAAACAAAGGACCTTTAAGTTCCTTGGTTGGTGGTATTCTAAAGGAGGCATGGTGTTGTGGAGATAAATCCCCTCTGCGGACAAAGGCGATCCCTACTAGCCCAGATTGGGTCTAGCAAAAATCATACAATGCTACCACGCAAGTTCCTATTTGAAAATTAAAAACCAATGATGAGGGCCTACCTGGATTCCAATGCTAGTGCTTGTAGAAGAGTTGACGCTCCCGTTCCTTTGCTCCAACAGATCACGATTCCCACGATCTCCATGAATGGACACCTGTACATACAAAGAACGACGCAAACACAAGCATAAAATCCAATCGATGCAACTATATATCAGTCAGAAAGGATATAACTCATCATCATTACAAAGAACAATAAGAGTGGAACCATAATAATAGTCGTCTATTATTGATAAACAAAGAAGAATACAACCATAGTTTTGACGTCAAATCCTCCTTTGGCTGTGTGATCAGAAGCACATGTCTTGCAAAGCTTGTTGGGAATGGGAACAAGCCTCTCTCTCCTTGGTTATTGGACAAGAATCTCCTTACTTAGATTTGGCCTTATGGGAATGAAGAAGGCTCTTGCAGCATG
>APFE031344875.1:30348-56018 GCA_000404065.3 Pinus taeda | reverse complement strand
GATAGTTCTTGATTCCACTTGGAGATTGATGATCTCTTACTCATCCCTGGGTGAATTCAGAGAGGCAAGTGTCAGAGGAGAAGTTTCTGGAAGATTCTATGATCCTCCACCTCGCAAACTGTCTCTGCCATTTGTCCATTCTTGCCTATCGCACCCTACATAAGGGCTTTGCAGTATGAATCACACCCTTTACACTGAGTAGGTGAGATGCATCACACCCTCTGCACTGAGCATTCTGTATGGTCCAGTTTTGACCAGTTCTGAGCAGTTTTCTGTGGAGAACTTCTGGGAGATGAAGTAATCAACTGACCTTGTTCCTTTAGGGAGTGAAGCAACACTTTTAGGGACTTAGAAGCCTTTGGTTTATGGACATTTATGATTGGGGTTGTAGTGCCCAAAAATGTCTATAACAATATGCAGAATGCAAAACCAGTTATTATGCCTTTGGCTAACCATTTGAAACTAAGTAAGGAGGTGTGTCCCAAGACTTAGGAAGAAATGGCTTATATTTCTAAAGTTCCATATGCATCAACAGTTGGAAGCTTAATGTATGCAATGGTATGCACAAGGCCTAATATTGCACATGTAGTGGGAGTTGTAAGCAGGTACATGAACAATCCAGGAAAAGAACATTGGATGGTAGTGAAGTGGATTCTCAGGTATTTGAGAGGTACCACAAATCAAGCATTATGCTTTAGTGGTTCAAACATTTCTCTATAGGGATATGTTGATGCAGATATGACGGGTGATAGAGAAAACAGGAGGAGCACAATAGGGTATGTGTTTACTGTAGGTGGAACAACTGTCAGTTGGGTTTCAAAACTGCAAAGTGTTGTTGCACTCTCAACAACGGAAGCAAAGTATGTTGTTTCTACAGAGGCTAGTAAAGAAATGATTTGGTTACAAAGGTTTCTAGATGAATTGGGTAAGAAGCAGGAGTTGGGTAGGTTATACAGTGACATCTAGAGTTCCATACATGTTGCAAAGAACTCTGCATTTCATTCCAAGAATAAACATATATATCTCAAGTACCATTCCTTACAGTCAGTGTTGGAAGATGGACAGTTGAAGCTGGAAAAGATACACACTAGCCAAAATCCTGTAGATATGTTAACAAAAGTTGTAACCAGGGAGAAATTGAGATTTTACTCAGTTTCAATTGGTCTTCAAGTATGATGAAGAAGATGAGAAACAACCAGGTCCAAAGTGGAGTCATTGTCCAACAAATGAAGTAGTGGTGGAGTTGCTATAACCGGTCTCCAAGTGTGAGATTGTTGGGTGTGGAGCCTGATTATCTTCTTTATTCAGACGTATCACTGCGTTGGATCCAATTTTGTAATGTGGCGGCAACATCGCCCGTAATATTTGCATTACAAGGGGGTCCAGGGAGGGCGGCTGCAATCTTTGGGAGCCCCCCCAGCGGGGGATCAAGGGCAGCACCCCTGGAGCTAAAATTAGATGTAAAATGTTGTAATTTCATAGTCAATCTGGGTTGTTCATTAGGCTAAGATTTGACGGTAGAAGTTATGTTTAATTTAGGTTCTTTTAGCCTAGAAGGAAACCCCTCGCTATATATGAGGGAATTGTATTGTGTCTATGTAGATCTTTATTCTTAGTGAGAAAGAGACGGGAGATTGTGTGAAAGCGAAGAGGAAATTACAACGGACCTACTATAGGTTGTATCTCTTCAATTTGCTAGATAATATAAAAGGAAGGATTGATTGTTTCTCCGTGGACGTAGCCAAATTGGGTGAACCACATATATCTGTGTCTCTCTTGTTTTATGTGTTTTCTGTATTGATGTTTCTGCAATATATTTTAATGTGTTCCATTGCTTTGTAATATATAATTTTCTAACATATAATTCAATGTAGGATCAATCAAAATAGAAACGAATTGAATAAAGATATTGCCTTCCATCTCGATAATGAATGCTTGATGACATGCATGCCTATTATCCACTGTTGCATAGATGTAGGGAATGCTTTTGCCTACATCACCAACTATATGTGCCTCTTGAGCACTATAAATATGAGGCTTGCCACCTTGATGTGATGGACAATCCCTCTTTCTATGCTCTCCGCCACAAATCCAACACCTCAAAGGTTTCCTACCATATCCTTTATTTTTCTTCTCCTCAAGATGAGACCCATGGCCCCTCTCATATGCATTGAACTTCTTATGAGGTCCCACATTTTCCTTGTCACTTGCATCTTAACATCTTAGTCACTTCTTAGGCCATTTTCATTTTGTCTTCTCATTACCTTTTTAGTCCCATTTGAACTCAAGCTTGCACTTAGATTTCTCATAACAATGCTTCAACTTTCCAATGACTTCCTCCAATGACTGAGGCTCATCATACTCAATTCGATCTTTGAATGCTAATTGCAGTCCACTAATGAATCTTTGGACCTTTTTTTCTCATCCTTAAGGTAGGGAATGTACCTCAACAACTCTAGAAATTTTTTCATGTACTCTTCATCTTTCATGGAACCCATCTTGAGCTCATAGAATTCATTGGCATTTTCATCATAATATCTCTCAAGCAAGTACTTCTTCTTGAAGGTTATTTCAAACTCATTCCAAATTATCTCCTCTTCCTTGATTCCTCTGTCATGCTTAACATCCTCCCACTAGATATCCACTTTCCCTTGAGACTGAAGGTTGTTATCTTGGCTTTCATGTTCTCTCAGTAATCATGCAATATGAAGAATTTATTCATCCCAAGTAGTCGTGCTTCTGTTTCTTCCAATTTATTCACTTCCCCATAAAAAGTAGGAGGCTTGGATTTCTTGAATTCTTCTGGAAAATATCCCCTCACTCCTATAAGGATGCTGGTGGTGATGGAAATGATGTATCTCAAAACTATGGCTATAATAAAACCCATGAGTGCTAGCCCTACTTTCAGGTGTATCCAAGGATCTTTCACCTCTGACTGTATGATATTTATCGATCCTGTACCGTTTTTGATACATGCTTCCATATGCACCATTAGTATTTTCTTCCTATTTATGACTGATCCCCAACGGTCCTTGCTTCTACAAATTTGAAAGGTTCTGAAGAATCACTGCATTAACCTTGACTTACTTTTCATAAGCTCTAGAAATCATTTCCTCTGCCTTGATAAACCACTCATTTTTTGCCTTGTAACTCACAACTTCTTCCTTGAAACTTCTCAATGTGTTTTCCAAACTAGGAGAATGTCCCTCTCCCTAATGCTCAACTGATCTCTCCCATCCTACCAATGTCTCTTCTAGCTTGTCTAAAGAGTCATTTGAATTGTACTCAACTATTTTTCTCTTCATCTCTTTGCCTTCTATGTCCTGCAATGTGCCATTTTTAGCTATGTAAAACATAATAAAAAACATACCTCAAGGTATCTTAGGGGAGGATATTGTATATGCACAGGCCAATTCAGATTAACAGGATACAACATCACAAGCATACCAGCTTATACATGGATATCATAACAATAGCAAGAAATAGATAACATGAATTTATGATAAGTACATAAACGACTGACATGCATGCATAACAATCTCCATTTACCCCAAGGTCTAGTGTTGCAACCTCACTTTAATACCACCCTGTAACCACCCCATCCCACATTTACCCTCTTTTACAAGATCTCCAAGTAAACATGACCTGAGAATTACTATGATGTGACCCAACATCTAAGTTCCAGTTATGGAAGTGGGGTCTACTAACTGGAAATTTAATGAAACCTATTAGGGACTTCAGATCACCTAGATGTCATACCATAACCCCTGGTGCACAGACCCTGAGTTGGAAATTATTTTTAATTGAGCTCACAGCCTAGCCACACACATAAGTAGTAGTGAGTGTGATTGGATGGCTCCAACCACATGCACAAACCTCCCTCTTTGTGGTTGCAACCAAAATTTCCCAGTTCCATGCATGCATCTACGAAATTAGTGCCACATTTTTAGGACTAGCTTAGAGGCCACTACCCAAAACAACCCAAATTTTTTTAGAATCAAGTTTAAGGTGATGACAAGTCTATATGATAAGTACTAAGGCTATATATTACTCTAAAGTTTCCAAACACATGAGAACATTTCATCAAAGGCATGGTAAACATAGTAACTACAGGTCATGAATGCATAGTTGTTCAATGTCTCCTTAACTTAACCTTGAATCATTAAGAAGGCTCAGTTCCCTCTCAAACTATCTCCATCAACACTTGTTAGCTCATTAAATCACATAACCATTCAATAAATTATCAAATCATGAAAAATATCCATAATGAGAGAAAAACATTTAACCGGGCCTATAACCAACATATAATCAGAAAGAATCCATGACAAATTAGTCATAAAATCAGAAAAATAATCAACACATGTGCTCATTGATCACTATAAGGAAATAAATCATGCGAATGCCAACCAAGTTAGGGACTTACGCATACCACCTGACCATAGATTGGGTTGAACTCAATCTCTCTTTCACCCAATCACCCCTATTCCATATTCTAAGCATGAATGTGGGATATCATGGGATAAATCAAAACAAAAATAACCATGATTTCTAGAGACCAAACCACCTCAACCCTCAACCACAGTGACTTCACCTAAACTAGTTCAGAAAACGCTAACACCAAATAGCTTAGATGCCTCCAAATTTCTTCACCATACCTAGAGGATTTTTCTTGTTTGCAACCATCTGTCAAGAGTTCTAGGATAAATCCCATCTCCACCCTCGACCCTTGGGAATTTCTCGAGACCACCTTAACAGGATCCATAGTTTACCATCCATCCAAATATTAAACCAAACAAGGAACCCATAACACCATGGTTGTCTAAGAAATGAAAAGCCAATGCTGTAAACCACTACCAATCCAGGCAAATCCCATGCCAATGATAACAAATCAACCAAATAACCCAATGCATGTACCATGCATCCAAATATTAGTAATCAAATCACACATGCAACCTATTACCTACAATGTCCTCTTGTTTCACTATTTTTTCCAACCTTTTCCTTGTGCTCCCTTTCTTTCCTTGACTTGTCCTTTGCTTGCTTGTTTGTCCAAGTGCTTCCTCTTCTCTTATAGCTCTATTTCTAAGAATGATCAAAACTAGAACTGATAAAAGCTATGAACTGTTTCTCTGATGCCTTTTTAGTGTTGATGTCTAGTTACTTCCTTTATTTTTTTCCTCTTTTCTTCATTTTCACTTATTTTCTCTCTAATTTACCTTGCATGCATATTTGTGTCCCTTCATCTTCCTTTTCTCCTATTCTTCTTTATTTCTCATATTAAATTTCCATTTACTTCCTCTTTACCTTTGCTAATGACTTTGCCAATTTCCATATACAATAATTAACCACAAGCGATGCTCACTATGGTGTTTTTCCCTCCATTCATCTTGGAATATGTGTCCCATGACCTCGGTTTTATATTATTCACGTAGAAAATAAACTTGGGGTTGTTACACCCTAGTTGGGTTTTACCCTTAAGAGACAAGAAAAATTGTGATGGAGGTCGATTTAGTCAGGAGGTTTTTGGGTTAGGTTTGAGCCTTATAATCAAGGAGCTTATAGATTATTTTTTATGGCATGTTGTTACTTATATCCTCTTGATGTGTACCTACTGATTTTGTTTCATGTGGATCTATTTGTTTTATGGTGGCCTAAATATTTTGGACTCTAGATCTCTTTGGTGGTTAGATCTATGGAGTATAGGTTGTGCTCTTAATGTTTTCCTACAAGGAATTAATGTGAATATTGGGCCTTTATTATTAGCAATGGACAAATTTTGTTATGTGGTTCAAGGTATTGCATGTGGTTATTTTGCTATTTCGATTTGTCAATGGATCTCTTCAATTGGCTATGTAGGATTTGGTATGTTGATGTTTCTTGGTATCCAAGTTAGAGTTAGATTTGATTTCCTTATGGATATCCTATTGGGCTTGTTGTTGTTGGGGTTATCACTGTGGTCCTCACATATTACACTAGCTTCTCCTTTAATGATGCAACCTTCTTCTAATATTTTTTGACCCAATGTCATGTTTAGTATGTTGGTAGTCTATAGAAGTTTTGTTGTTTCCTCAATTTATGGAACTTAATGTCCTGTTGCATTTTACTAGATTTTTTTGAAGGGTACAAATATATCAGGTGACCTCAAGAGTATGAGTTTCCCACATACTCTATTAGCTAATATTTGGATATAGTTCTCCTTAGGTCCAAGAATACTCTTGAAGAGTTAGATAAACTTGGAAAAAAAAATATTAAGCTGACAGTGACACTCCTAACATTAAGAATTAATTACTATTTATTTACAAATTTGATCAACTAAATCAATCTAAGATTCTTTCTTTAATCTCTTGATGATGGGTTGTGATACTTAGCCCAAAATGTTGATTAAATTTTTTTCTCGTAGGACTCTAAACTCTCTTCAATGAAAAGTTGCAAAAACACTAAAACATTAATCTTATCCTTGCATAGAAGGGATAAGCTGGATGAGATTAGATGCTTTTAGAATAAACGTATCAAAATTCCACAATATTTAACTGACCTTACTTTTTTTTTAAATTGCAAAGATAATAACATTATGATTTACATCTCTTTTAACTACGTTGGCATAACACCCTTAACATTATGAATTAATTACTACTTATTTACATATTTGATTACCTAAATTAATCTAATATTCTTCCATGAATCTCCTAATGATGGGCTATGATACTTAGCTCGAAACATTGATTAAATTTTTTTCATGCAGAACTCCAAACTCTCTTCAATATTAACATCATCTAAAACATAGGAATAACAATGGTACATAAAAATAGTACATATTTTTTTTTTTTTATTATTATCTTAGAAGCCCTTAAGAAGAAAAAATAACCTTACATAGAGTTGCATCTCTCTCTATCTCATTGTATCTTCACCAACCAATTAATCATTATTATATTACAAATATAATTCCTTCACCACAATTAATTTATAATGGGGTGAAAACATCACCTAAAATAGTACATAATGGATCCAAAAGAATTTGAACTTCCCTCTTGAACCCATGAAGGGGGGCCTATTTCACCCCATGCCCCCCATATAGGAGTTGGGTTAGTGGGTCCCCATTGGACCCCCTTAACTTAAGATCTACCCCCAAATCCTCACCTAGATGTGTCTAAGTATACCTACAAATGATACAACACATATCCAACATTCTCCCACCTATTGAATACATTGCAAAAAATGGGGACAGGGGGGGAGGAACTCATATAATTAGCCATTTTGGGTAGCAATTCCCATTGGTTCTCTACACCAAGAACTAACTAAATTCTTAATGAATTTGGAACATTCTTCAAGGTGTAATACCCTGGTTTTGATCCCTAGATTAGAAATTTACATTTGTGTACATGATAGATGGTTGAGGGCCAAGCAATGTAATATGTATAAATAATACAATGAATATTAATAATATAAATATATCACTAGTCGTAAATGGAGAAGGAAAAGAACATGAAGGGTTATGATTCCACAAGAGATGAAGGGGGCTTAGGGGGCTCACATGGGTTGGAGAATAATAATATTATTTTAGCCTAAGCCTATGTTTTTGAGTTAATGATATCCTAATCCATATAACCCATGGTATTAGTTGCCAAGAAAGCTATGTGGGATTCTTGTTATAACCCTATTTTTCACTCCACTATAGTGAGAGAGACCTTATTTCAACTTATTGCAGTTGTTGGCTAGAATGATTCCCATTTCACCATTTTTTTTTACTTATATGGGTCATACATGGAAGTTATTAGATGTTATAAAGTAGAAATTACATAATTGAGTAATTCCTCATAATTATTTTGTCACAATTTAATAATATGAAATAATACTTTTCATAATTGAGAAGAAGGCTCTTAGCAAGTTGGGAAATCTTCATAATTGAGCATGAAACTAGTGCATGAATTGTAATTGCTTGATTCATATGCCATCAAGTCTATCCATGAGTTTTATACACCCAATTCAGATGCCATTAATACTAACTTCTCATGGACCTAGGTGTTTAGATACATTCTCCAAAGTTAAAAAAAAAAAAAAAATCCTATGTAATGAGACCCTCTCAAAAGAAGAGAGATAAAGAAAGAATTTCTAAGTTATGTTGGTGTAATTCTACCATACTTTCCTTGAAGATGAGATTAGCCTAATCCATAGATAAGAAAAGGAGAGGAAAATCCCAAGGATAAAAAAGGAGACCTCACTCTCTGAGGTATATCATGTATTTTACTTTTGATTAATATGAATGCAAAGTTATTTCCCTTCCAATGTCTTGTTTCTGATATGGATAACTTGATCATGTTTATTTATTGAGTTTACTTGTTAAGCTAATCTATCTTCCATTAAGGAAAGCATCATCTTTGTATGTTTCTGATTGCGTGTAGGATATCAATTCTAGTAGGTGGAGCAGGATATCTTGACAAGAGCAAGATATTTAGTAGTCAAAGTTCATAAAAATATCCATTAATCTATAAGGGTTGAGGTATGCACTTTTCCTTGGTTGTCTCTTTTATGTATGTGGGTGGTAGTAGCATAACTTGTTTGGGATTGGATCTGAACATTCACACATCATCTAAATGTAAGGGAAAGATCCATGGAGCAAAAACTCATTTCCTCTTGACTGTTTCTTCAGGTAACACTTCTTAGGGAGATACATGGTCTATTGAGAGCATGCATATATATTTCATGGTTTTTCTTATTGTCATCATTTTGGGTATTTTGCAAAAAATCTAATGGGAAGATTCGAGGGAGAACCTATGGTACCATGAGTACAACATAATATCAATTATGTTTTGTATGATAATTATATAGGAAATTTTTTTATGTGCATGAATGGTATTAAGGAAATACGTTAGAACAAAGAATTACTAGAGTCTTTAGTAGAGACATTTCCTAACCAATCTATGTTGGAGCATCGAAGGGAATCAAATTGGCCCAAGGAACCAAGAACATGGTCCCATTCCTTGGGTTGTGTAGGTTGAATGTGAAAGAGAGTTGGTGGGTTTCAATCACAATAGGTGATAACATACTATGATTTGCAAGGAAATTTTGGATGCATGTGAGGAATAGAGATAACAATTTGAGAAAATTAATTCTTAGGGATTCATTGCCCCAACTTGAGGGTGGATTATTGTAGAAATATTAAGTGAAACAAAGCCTATGATTTGGTGGAATGCTTTACATTTGTATCTACTAAGAGTCTTTTTTCATAAAGATAAGTATCATGGTGGTCTGTAAACTTCTGTGGATATTTCACTAGATAGTTTGTCACAACATATATGATAAAATTATACTTAAAATTATGACATCTACAATATGGGGGTTTATTTCTCTTTAGATTTATGGATTGCAAGTTAATTTTTATTGCGTATGCATGCAAATTATAATTATGAAGAAAATAGAGAAAAATGAAATAATAACTCATAAACCATGATTGAAAAAAGATATATCCTAGGAAACCCTTTCAGGAGAAAACCAAATTGGAAGGTGAGGAATCTTTGATCTCTTTCTTTGAATAAAAAATGGATGCAAGTACAAATAAGTAAGCCTCATGGCCCATGGGCTATTATGCTGCAAAAATCCTCTCTCTGTGTTCTCTCGCTATCCCTCTTAGCTACTCTACTCATCTATAGAACAAGATTCCCTCAAAAAGAATGGAACCCCTTTTCCTCCTAGTGGCTCAGTTATAACACAACCTGATAGCCTATTATTGGTTAGGTTTTACTCCTTAAACTCTTAATTAGAGTTACAATATAGAATTTTAT
The DNA here is from genome assembly GCA_000404065.3 of Pinus taeda. Classification (NCBI taxonomy): domain Eukaryota; kingdom Viridiplantae; phylum Streptophyta; class Pinopsida; order Pinales; family Pinaceae; genus Pinus; species Pinus taeda. The sequence continues at coordinate 46,239 of APFE031344875.1, read as the reverse complement.
AGAATATTCTTCCTCATGATCATGTGACTAGACCATTCTCAATGAATAATGGGGGCTGACATGTCATCCCCTCAATTATGGTGGCCAAAACAGGAAGGTCAACGTTCAAGTGGCATAACTTTTGCATACAGATTCTAATTGGGGTGATTATTACATGATTAGAAAGGTATATTTGTGTAGAATAGGGGAAAAATATGTGGTTCTAAACCAAAAAAAAATTACCCCACAAAAAGAATAGTTTAATTCCTTAAAATGATCCTAGGAGGTTTCATACCCCAATTTTCCAAACTGGGTCCTAATGGTAAACATGGTCCTATGAGTTGATTCCTCCAATTTTTCCACTATAAAAGCATCAAGATGTGCTATAAGGATTAATTCATAGGTAAATGGATAGAAAACCCTCTCAGGTTTCCTGGAACCTAAGGGAGATGGATCAAGGGATTTGTAGTTTTTTAAGCAAGAAACATTCAATCATGACAATGTTAGATAAGAATTGGAAAAGAAAGGATGAGTGGAGACCTATTTGTCCTTTTCACATCTCTATTGGAGTAGTCAGTGTAGTAGAGAAGGAACCATCAGCTAACTCCAAGAACGAGATCTACACACAAGGAAGAAAACAAGAGATATTCACAACATATATAAACCTCAACAATTCAACATATAACAACATATAGAAATCAAATGCATCAGTATCAAAGCATTAGTCTAAATAATAAAATCATAACACATAGAATGTAAACATTTGAACCATGATGTAGATAGAACAATAGTAGTAATATATTGTTAGATTCGAGAAGGAAGATTACAACCATGGTGATGCAACAAGCCTTCCTTCAACTCCTAGTTCCTCTCTCTCTCTCAATAGTATATTGGTAGCATAACAATGTTCCAATAATAACCCATATCACAATGGCCTAGCCTCCAATACATAGGCAATGGGGGATCAACGTTTTCTATTTTCTTTACCAGTTCACTTTGGGCAAAAGCCAAAACTTTCATCTGCTTTATTTCTCTTTCCCTGCATAACAGTCTTTGTTAGGATAGGAAACTTCTAAAGACAAGCCTTAGGTGATGAATTTTAACTTTTTAGAGTCAATTTTGAGTAAATGATGGGTTCATAGTGAGTTAACTCATGATTTTCCTTCGTGAGCTCATGAAAATCAGGTAATGGGACCTTTCTAAAGATACAAAGAGTGCATACCTAGGTTAATGTGGTTTGTTAGTTCACTAGGCCGCATTAGCACTCCTTCTTCCTGTTTATGGTGTGAGTTACCATGGAAAATAAATGTGAAAATTAGGTTTTTAATTTAGTCCAAGTTGGTTTTCTCCTTTGAGATGATGAGGATGTCATTTCTAGTGTAATAGATGCCCCCTAAAGTGCAAGGTCAGAGAAGAAGATGATGGGAAAAATATTGTATATAATGTGACTGAAGAGAGAGAGTGTTAGAGCTTCAGATCTGAAAGAGACCTGTGAACAACAACATATGTCATAATATAAAATAATGTCCTGAGTCATGCATTCCCACACTCATTAGAAAGACTAGAGTGATATCTAATGAAGGTATGATTGTTGTGCCCACCTATAAGAAAAAATCCTTTATTATAGGTAATATGTAGTTTTGAGGGGAAATTTGTTACTATTTTCTTTGCAAGCATGGAAAGGACATAAAATATTCCAAGTCAAAATTCATACATCCCGACTCCGAGCTTGAAGCTATATATTGTAGATAAAATATTACTTGTTAGCTAACACATGTAGATTTTTTTTTTTGTAGAAATCACTAAACTTTCAATAAGAACGAAAAATAAAGATCATTTTTATAGAAATAACAATTCAAGGAAGAGCACTCATATATGCGAGAGACCAAAGGAGCAAAGAAAGTTAGAAAAATATAGGGTAGTATTTATGTAGTGGCAATTTAATTGAGTACCTTAAAACAAAGTGTTATTAAGGAAACATCTTTCATATAATGGTTTATATTAGTGAGTGTATGTTTGTCACTTGTGTAATAAGTTATATTTGGAGTAGATTTGGAGGCTTTTATGGGTTGCTCGGACTAAACAAATAACACCCATTATGCCTTGATTACCAATGTATATGTCTATAGAAATGATAGAACTTATTTTCTTTATTTCAAGATGGTGTAATTCTAGGCTTATTAGGCACCCATATGCTCTCACAATGGCTTAGGAGGTTTAATAATAACCACGTACAAAATTTTCAAAATATCCACTTTCCTACCTAGGAAAAAATAAATAAATTGCAAGTATTAGCTTTTGGCTATGTGATAATGGGGTAGAAGGGAAGGTGGGGTGTGGTGGAAAAGGGGAGGGTGGAGATAAGGGGTGGAGGGGGTGGAAGGGATAAAGGGGTTGATAGAGGAGGTGAGTGAAAATGAACTGTGGATGGGTATGGGTGACAAAGGTGAGAGGGCAAAAAAGGGAGGATCAGAGAAGAGGTAGATCATCTCTAGGGTACTAAGACATATGCCCTTTACTCAAAACCACCTAGTGTCACTGACATCCACAATAATAAGCCAAAATATACAATCAAGAGGAAATTTGTGTTTGTTTGAGGAATCCTTCTTGGTAATAGATCGAGATAAGATTCTTTTAGGCCCTAACATTCATGTTTCTTCCCTTGTCCATGTCCAAGACATTGATACCCGTACCTATGCTAACTATACCCATTAAGAGACCAAGATACCCTTGAAATGTTCTTTGTGGTTAGTCAACAAGATGTCGATGGATGTAGGTGCCTACAATATTTTTTTAGCACTTCTTGTTAGACCCACCTTATGTTAAGTAAAAAAATAATGTGTGAATTTCTAGAATGTGCATGTGCTATAGAAAGTGCATGCACTCAAGAACATACACGTTCTCTAGAACGTGTGTGAACTCCTTCCATTTCAATTTTCTTGGTGGGAGTGACAAGCTTATTTTATGTGTGCGGTGATATGGTTACCTCAAATTTAAGTTCAGAGTGATAAAACTATTAGTTTGAGCTATAAATAGATTAAATCCTCAATTTTTCTATATTCTTCTCAATAACACTATTTCGTATGTAAACTTTGTGAAGGATATACAAATATGTTGTTGATGAAACTACAAACATATGTAAAACTAAATATGCTTTTTCCTAGAGATATATCAAATCCTAAAATACATACATCTTTTGATTTTCTATGATATGGATTGGATCATTATACCATTTGTCATCCATCTCGATGCCTTCAAAGTGGAAAGAGTGGAGGAATCAACTCTCAGGGCCATTTTTACCAGTGCTTCCAAGAGCGTTTTGAGGCATCAAAAGACATATTTTTGGGGTAAAAAATTGTTTCTTTAGTGCCACATCTATCTTTTCCTATTCTACACACAGATATCCTTCTAACAGTGGGAAAATTGTGTCACTCATGGTTTGTATGTGAAAATTATTCCACTCATAATTTTACCTTCTTGTTTCACCACCATAATTCAAGAGGATGCCACCTCAGCCTCCATAACTTGTGGAAAAGGGGCTAGCCACATGATTATGACAAAGAAGACTCTAGAAGAGTCTATATTGTAATCATCTAGAAGAGTTAAACCTAACCGCTTGTAGGCTATCAGGTTGTGTTATAACTGAGCCCCTAGAAGGAAAACAGGTTCCATTCTTTCGAGTTCATTTGTTTCATAGCTGAGAAAAAATAGTCGAGAGGGATAGATGATAGAGCACACAGAGAATATTTTTTCATTGTAGTAGCCCATAGGCCACAAGAAATACTTATTTTTACTTGCATGCATATTTCCATTTAGAGAAAGAGAGTAGGGCAACCTCATCTTCTAGCTGAGTTTTTCTCCCGAAAGGGTTTCCAAAGTCACATATTATGTCAAATTTGTGTCTGAGATTTTATTTACTTTTTCTCTACTTTATGCATAATTTAAAATTCACATGCATGTGCTATTAACATAAAATCTACATATCCAGAAACCTAATAAAACTGTAATAGTGTAGAATTTCAAATTTTAAATATAATTTTATAATATATGTTGTGATGAACTATCTAGTGGAATGTCCATGGTAGTTTACGAATCATATTAGTAGCAGAGAAAGGTTTATTTTAGTATATTGTGGATATTTGTAAGGGATATAGATAAGCGAGGCTAAAAAACTTAAAACCCTAATCAGGGCCAACAAATATATGAATAAACCTCGTGATCCTATAGAGGAGAAGTTTTCATGGCTAGAACAACAAGTAACGAATATGAATTGTAATGTAAATATCCTCATGGTGACCCTGAGAAATAAGCATGGGATATTCAGAGAAGATGGGGGTTATAATGCAAAAGACAAATTAGAAGGGGGATCATGAGATCGGGAAGAAATAGAGAATCAACTGAATAAATGACTTGATAAAGATCAACCTATTTTGAGTGTCATGAATCAATCACAAACCTTATTCAAAATGGAAGAAAAGGTTGATATCAAGCTAAACCACGATGAAATTGACACTTTGAAGCCAAATGATTGGTTGCAGCAATTGGAAGTGTATTTGAGTGTTCATCAAATTGAGGAAGAACAAAAGATTTCATTTGTGTGGATGAAATTAGAGGGCCATGCCCTAACTTGGTGGGAAAGCCACATGGAGACCTTGAGGTTGGAGGGCGAGCCTCTAGTGGCTAAGTGGGACGACTTCAAAACCCTCATTAAGTCATAGTTTTATCCTATTGGGTATGTAGAGGACCAGTGGATCTAATGGTACTACTTCAGGTAAAATTTGGGGCAAAGTGTGCAGGAGTACACCACAAAGTTTAGAATGATGACCATAATATTGGGTATCTCCCCAAAGAACAATGATGCACTCCTCAAGTATTTGGGGGATATACACCACCATATGAGAAAGAAAGTGATGTTATTAAAGCCCAAATCAATGGACTAGGCTTGTGTACAAACACAATAATTAGAGAACATAGGCTTGAAGAAAGAATAATCAAATGGACCAAAGTAGAAGTAGCAACAAGATGCTTCTATGGAGGGGAAGAAGAACCAGAAAGGGGGAAAGGATAAAAAGACTACAACCATAACATACCAGTGCCCAAATCTAAGTAACCACTGCAACCACTACAAAATTGACATCCATACAAAGGAGAAGTGTTGGAAGTTGCATCCAAATCTTAACCCAAAGAAAAAAAGGAAAGACAATAAGAAGAAGAATATCATGGCCATTGATTTTAGAAACCAATTTGAAAGAAACTCAAACATGGATGAGAATATCATTTGTAAATTAGTTCAAAAGGAGGTGAATTTGAGTATCCTTCAACAACAAGAAGATAAAGAAATGACCAAACTATTTCATATAAAGAAACAGGCGAAGAAGACAAAGATTGATGCTCTATTTGAGTCAGGATCACAAGTGAATCACAATAGAGTAGAGATGGCCAAGAAGTTGAGGCTAGAAGTTCATGATCATTCAACACCATACCCATTAGGATGACTAAATAAGGAAGCAAAGCTGAAGGTAACATAACACTACAAATTTAGATTTTCCATCAATTCTAATTTTATTGATAAAGTAGATATAGTTGTGGTTCCCCTTGATTTATTTGGAGTCATGTTTGGGAGTCCATACATGTACATGCAAGATGAAATATTCATCTGAAGATACAACCAGTATCATTTCATCAAGGATGGGAAATCATTCAACATAAATGTGCACAAAGGGAAGTCGAAAATTTCACTAGTAAGTGCCAACCAATATAAGAAATTGATTAGTTCTAGTAAGAAGTATGTTATACTATTTCTTGGAAAAAATAATTCTATAGAAGAGTTAGTAAGAGGAAAGGCATCCCTGGAAGAGTGTACTAAGAAACATAAAAATAAAATTGGAAGAGTTTCTATAGGTATATGCGGATGTGTTTCAAGGGCCTAAAGGGTTACCACCTAAGAGGGAAGTGGAGCATGAGATCCATCTATTGTCGGACTCCCCATTAGTAAACAGTGGGTTGTACAAGTAGTCTATTATAGAAGCAAGTGAGGTGAAGAAACTTGCAACAACTATTGGATCGACGTTACATTTGAACAAGTACATCACCATGTGGGTCACCCATCATCATTCTGCTAAAGAAGGATGGGACTTGGTGGATGTGTATATATTACAAGGTGTTGAAAAAAATCATGCTCAAGAATAGGTACCTCCTCCCCATGATAGATGATCTATTAGATCAGTTGTGGCAAGAAAAATACTTCACTAAGCTGGACTAGTCTAGATATCATGAGGTTGAAGTCAGAGAAGAAGATACCTAGAAGACCACCTTAAAAACTAGGCAAGGTTTTTTGGAGTGGTTAGTCATGCCATTTAACCTATGTAATGATTTGGCTATGTATGAGATTAATGAATCATGTAGTACACTCTTTTATAGATTCACTTTTTATTGTTTATTTGGATGATATATTGGTATACAATTCTACCTAGGAGGGGCACATATGAAATTTGACACATGTACTGGAGACATTAAAGACACACCAACTGCTAGCAAATCTCAAGAAGGGTGATTTTGAAAAATAGTCTTTAGAGTATCAAGGGTATGTGATAAGTGGAGGAAAGTTGAAGATAGATCCTACCAAGATCAAAACAATCATGAAATGATCAGTTCCTACTAAATTTTATGAGATTATGAGTTTCATTCGGGCATCACAATACCTAAGGAAATTCATAACCTCATTTTCAGTGGTAGTAGCACCCCTCCACACCATAACATCAAGTGGAAAGAGTTTCCAGTGGGGAAAGGGTTAGTAGAGGGATTTCAAGGAGATAAAGAAGAAGACTAGTGAAGAAACAAATTTGGCATTACCAAACGTGCAACAACCCTTTGATGTGGAGATAAATGTGAGTAGATTTGCTATGGGAGTGGTCTTGATGTAAGAAGGAATACTTGTATGCTACCATTTTTAAGTATTTCATGGGGCAATTCTTAACTACCCTACCTATGACAAGGAGATATATGCCCTAGTGAAAAATATGAAGAAGTGGAAGCACTATATAATGGGAAAGGAGATAGTAATTTACACAGATAACCAACCACTATAGTACCTACAAGCCCAAAGTAAGCTACATCAGACCATGCATTACAAGTAGATGGGGTTTCTACAATAGTTTCATTTAGTGACTAAGTACAACAAGGGAAACAAAAGCAAGTTGGACGACATGCTTTCAAGGCCACCCACATCAAAGATCACAACTTTGGGGAATCTTATGCACATGGATACTTTCACCCATCAGGCAAACAAAGATACAAATTCAGAGGATGAGGACTTTAAGGAGGTGTTTCAATAGTTGTAGAGTCAGAGTCATGTGCACGATGACAAAAACACCATTGACTACGATCTCTAGGATGGGTTACTCTACAAGCTGGATAAGCCATGTGTTCCTACATGTGAGAGATTACAACTGATTAGAGAGGATCACACCTACAAGGTTGTAGGGAACTTTAGTGTAGGGAATACTATGGCCAACTTGTAGAGGTATGTGTATTGGCCCAAGATGTAAGAGAAAGTAGCTAGCTTCATAAGAGGATGCACACATTGTTGTACCAGAAAACCTAGCAACATGAAACAAGATTTATATCATCCCTTACCTCTACCCACTTATCCTTGGGAAATAATTTCCATGGAATTTGTGGGAGGTTTACAACCAGGAAGGGACATGACTACTGGTTCATGGTAGTTGATAGTTTCAACAAGATGTGTGTTCTATTTCCCTATAAAAAGACCATCAGTTGGCAAGAAGCAACAACCTTATTATTTGGACAAGCCTGGGTGCACTTTCAGATACCAAGGAGGATTGTTTCATACAGTGATATGATATTTCTCAATGGATTCTAGACTACACTTTGGGAGAAGATGGACACAAAGTTGAAGATATATACAACATTTCATCCACAAAATGATGGGTGGGATGAAGTAGTCAATGGGACTTTGGTGCAACTTATGAGGGGATATAACCAGAAGAATTCAAAGACCTGGGATGAAAATATGATATACATACAACATTATTACAATAGAGCACTCCACACTTCTACAGTAAAGTCTCCATTTGAAACTTGTTTTGGATATTTGTTGCCTTCAATTTTGGACATTGTATATGGGCTACAAGGAAGAGTAAGGGAAGATATTACAAGAGACACCTTGAGGGATGGAAAATTTATAGAGAATATTAGGTAGATCCATATACAACTACAAAAGTCACAGGAAAAATATAAGGCCAAACATGATTAACATAGAACATAAAATTCGTGTAAGGTGGGAGGCAATGTATGACTACAGTTGAATAAAGAGAGGCTATAGGGGCCTGGTAGGAAAATAAAGACTTTGATGTAAGGTCCCTTTGAGATACTAGAAAATGTGGGTGATAATGCCTACCAACTTAGTTTACCACCATATATACACATTTAATTAGTTGTGAGTGTAGATAATTAAAAACCCTATGAGCCTTCCTTGCTAGATAAGGAAGAGGAACAATTTCCACCATCTGTGGAGGATTTAACACCAGATGCTCTTACAAAGTTGAAATAAGATACAGTTTTGTAGAAGAGGTCCATAACTACAAGATAGGGGTAGCATGACCTTTACTAGATTGGGTCGAAAGGACAACTTCCACACAAAGCTGAATGGTACACCAGAGAGAAGGTGGAGGAAACGTTTCCTGAATTCATTAAGTAGAGGACTTTTGGGACCAAAATCCTTAAAAAATGGGGAGATGTGATCCATATTGGATCATTATATAATTTTTCATCCATATCAATGCTTTCAAAGTGGAAAGAGTGGAGGAATCAACTCTTAGAACCATTTTTACTGATTAGACCCAATTTGATAAATTGGGGTTTAAAACCTTTTGGGAGCGTTTTTAGCATCAAGCGATGTTTTCTGGGGGGTAAAATTTTTCCACTTTAGTGAAACGCCTATTTTGCCTATTCTACACCCAGATACATTTCCAACAGTGCAAGAATCGTGTCAATTAGAGTCTGTATGTGAATGTTATGCCACTCAAAAGTTGACCTTCTTGTTTTCACCACCATAATTTGAGAGGATGCCATGGCAGCCCCCATAACTTATAGAAAAGGGGCTAGCCACATGATTATGGTGAAGCATTCTCTATAATAGTATATATTGTAACTCTGGTTAAGAGTTGAGGTAGTCAAACCTAGCCTCTAGTAGGATATCAAGTTGTGTTATAACTAAGCCACTAGGAGAAAAACACATTCCATTCTTTTGAGTGCTTTTTTCCATAGCTGAGAAAAAATAGCCAAGAGGAATCCAAGATAGAGCACATAAAGAGGATTTGTGCACTATACTAGGTCACAGGGCACATGCCATACTTATTTATACTCATAGACATATTTCCATTTAGAGAAAGAGAGCATAACAACTTCAAATTCTAGCCATGTTTTTCTCTTGAAAGGGTTTCCAAAGTCAGATCTTATGCCAAATTTCTGTCTGAGATTTTATTTAGTTTTTATCCACTTCATGCATAATTTTAAATTCACATGCATGCGCTATTAAAAGTAAATCTACAGATCCATACATCTAATAAAATTGTAATAGTGTATAATTTCATATTTTAAATATAATTTTATCATATATGTTGTGATGAACTTTCTAGTGGAATATCCATTGTAGTTTATAAATCATATTAGTATCAGAGTTAGGTTTCTTTTAGTATATTGTGGATATTTTCATGGGATCTAGATCAGGGAGAATAAAAATCTTCAAACCCTAATCATGGTTGTTGAATTTGTGAATAACCCTTGTAATCCTGCAAAGGAGAGGTTTTCATGGCTAGAACAACAAGTAACAGAGATAAATCATAAGGTAAATCCCCTCATGGTGACCCTGAGCAATGAGATTGGGATATTCAGAGAAGATGGGGGTTCTAATGCAAAGGACAAACTATAAGGGGTATCATGAGATTGTAAATAAATAAAGAACCAATTGAAGAAAGGACTTGAGAAATATCAACCTAGTTCAAGTTTCATGAATTAATCACAAACCTTATTTAAAATGGAAGCAAAAGGTCGATATCAAGCTATACCACGATGAGATAGAAACTTTGAAGATAAATCATTGGTTGTAGCAACTGGAAGTGTATTTTAGTGTTCATCAAATTGGGGAAGAACAAAATATTTCATTTGTGTGCATGAAATTAGAGGGCCATGCCCTAACTTGGTGGAAAAGCCACATGGAGACGAGGGAGAGCCTCCAATGACTATGTGGGAGGACTTCGAAACCCTCACTAAGTATTTAGAGGACCAATGGATATGGTGGCACTACCTCAGGTAAAAGTTGGGGAAAAGCGTGCAGGAGTACACCAAAAAGTTCAAAAACATGGCCTTAATGCTAGGTATCTTTCCAAAGAACCCTAATGTATTTGTCAAGTATTTGGGGGGTCTACACCGCCATTTGTAGGAGAAAGTGATGTTATTCAAGCCTAATTCAATGGAATCGGATTGTGTACAGACACAATAATTGGAGAACATAGGCCTGAAGAAAGCACAATCAAGTGGATCGAAGCAAGAGAAGAAATAAGGTGCTTCTATGGAGGGGAAGAAAAAGAAGAAAGGGGGAAAAGATAAAAGGACAGCAACCATAGCACACCAATGTAAAGGACCAAATAATCATTGCAACCACTGCAACATTGATGACCATACAAAGGATAAGTGTTGCAAGTTGAATCCAGAGTTTAACACAAAGAAAAAAAACAAAGGAAATAAGAAGAAGAATCTCATGGCCATTGATTCGAGCAACCAATTTGAAAGAAATTAGAACATGGATGAGAATATTTTTTATGCATCAGTGAAAAAGGAGGTGAACTTGAGTAGCCTTCAACAATAAGAAGAGAAAGAAATGACCAAAATATTTCATATAAAGATACAGGCAGAGAAGACAAATATTGATGCTATGTTTGGCTTGGGATTGTAGGAAAATCTCATTATAATAGATTTGGTCAAGAAGTTGGGGTTGGAAGTTCATGATCATTTAATCCCATATCCATTGGGATAGGTAAATAAGGATGAAAAGCTAAAGGTAACAAAATACCACAAAATTAGATTTACCATCAATGCTGATTTTATTGATGAAGTAGAACTAGATGTGATCCCCCTTGATGTATGTGGAGTCATGTTTGGGAGTCCCTACATGTATATGCAATATGTAGTACTCATGTGAGGATCCAACCAGTATCATTTCATTAAGGATGGAAAATCATTCACCATCTTCGTGAACAAAGGCAAGTCCAAAATTTCACTGGCAAGTGCTAAACAAGCTAAGAACTTGATTAGCTATAGCAAGAAGTATGTTTTACTATTTTTAAGAGAAGATTAGTCTGTAGAAGAGTTAGTAAGAGGCAAGACATCCCTAGAAGGGTGTACTAAGAAACATAAAAAAAAAATTGGAAGAGTTGCTACAGGTATATAGGGATGTGTTTCGAGAGCCTAAAGTGTTACCAGCTAAGAGGGAAGTGGAGCATGAGATCCAACTATTGTCAGAATCCAGGCTGTAAAGGCAATATTTTATAGAAGAAAGTGAGGTGGAGAAATAGTTGCAACAACTCCTGGATTAGGGTTTCATTTGACCGAGTACACCATCATGTGGGTCACCCATCATCATTGTGCCAAATAAGGATGGGACTTGGTGGATGTGTATAAATTACAAGGTGTTGAACAAAATCACACTCAAGAAAAGGTACTCCCTTCCCATGATAGATACTCAAATAGATCATTTGCAACAAGAAAAATACTTCACCAAGATGGAGTTAAATTTTGGATATCACCAAGTTCAAGTCCAAAGAGAAGATACCTAGAAGACCACCTTAAAAACTAGGACATGTTTGTATGAGTGGCTAGTCATGCTATTTGACCTATGTAATGCATTGTTTACATTTATGAGATTAATGAATGATGTACTACACCCTTTTATAGATTCATTTGTTATTGTCTATATGCATGATATATTGATATACAATGCTACCTAGGAGGTATAACACATCTAACATTTGACACATTTTTGGAGACAGTAAAGAAGCACCAACTGCAAGCAAATCTCAAGAAGGGTGAGATTGCACAATAGTCTTTAGTGTATATGGGGTATGTGATAGGTGGAGGAGAGTTGAAGATAGATCCTACTGAGATGGGAGAAATCATGAAATGGTCAGTTCCTACTAATTTTTTTGAGGTTAGGAGTTTCATTGGGGCATCACAAGACTTGAGAAAATTTATAGCCTCATTTTCAGTGGTAGCAGCACCACTACACACTATAACATCAAGTGCAAGAGTTTCCAATGGGGAAAGGGTCAGTAGAGGGCTTTCAAGGAGATAAAGAACAAGATCAGTCAAGCAACAGTTCTGACATTACCAAACTTGCAACAACCCTTTGAAGCGGAGACAAATGTGAGTAGGTATCCTATGGAAGCGGTCTTGATGTAGGGAGGAAGGCTTGTACGCTACCATTTTGAAGTATTTCATGGGGAAGTTCTTAAATACCCTACTTATGAAAAGGATATATATGCCCTAGTGAAAACTATGAAGAAGTGGAAGCACTATCTGATGGGAAAGGAGATAGTAATTTACATAGATCACCAACTACTACAGACCCAAAGTAAGCTACATCAGACCATGCATTACAAGTGGATGGTGTTTCTACAATAGTTTCATTTAGTGATTAAGTACAAGAATGGAAACACAACAAATTTGGACCACATCCTTTCTAGGCCACCCACATAAAATATCACAACTTTGGGGACTCTTATACACATGGATCCATTCACCCATCATGCATACAAAGATACATATAAAAGAAATGACATCACCAAGCAAACCATTTTCTCCCCATTGGAGTCGCCACTATGTTAACGCTCGAATCTGCCTCAGGCTGAGGAAGGCAAAACTCAAGGCAACATCAAACCAAGCTCAGCCTCGTAGCTAGCCCTACGAGGATAGGAGAGGGCTCTCTCCGGGTCTATCTCGGTAAATAAGTTTTCAAAGGGGCTGAGATGACCGATAAGGAATACTGATTTTAGCCTAGTAAAGAGATAGGAAATTTTGATTTAGATTTTTGAGTTTTTTGTTGGAGAAACGGGAAAAACAATTTTGGGTACGGGGATTAAGGTCAGATCTTTGCAGAGTGCGAGTTGGGGCGAGGTAGGCAGTAGTCTTGATGCCTTTGATCAGGTGTATGGATGGATTAGAATGACAAGGAGCTGAAGAGGGCAAGGGAGAACATGGATCCTCTCCAAACTGGAGAAAACATGAAAAAACTAAACAAACTTAAAGGAAGAGCACTGTAAACAATGAATTCAACCTCATTTACTCATTCATTTAGTTTTAGAAGCATAAGAAGGAATGGAATACATGTAAACATGAATAAACTTACAATAATTGAGAGATAACACCATCAAGAACTGAAAGCCACAAGAATCCCAACAGGTGCTGCAAAATCTCTGATCTTTCCTTAGCCAAAATATGAAAAATATGTACAATAATGTGCCAAAATCTTCCCAAGAGTCCAACCCTTGCTACTGACTGAAAATTTACATAATATAGACCAAGCCAACCCATTCACTAACCTCTAGGGGTCGAGCTCCTCCTTCTAGGAGCAGTTTCAACCAATTCTAAACAAGGAACTGAAAACTAGGTAGTCAAACAATTAACCCCTATATGCGAGGAAACTGATTCATTCATTAAAGTTTCTCTCTTTGGTGAATGAATCTTCTAGAACAAGTAACTTAGTGCCAAAATTACATCATATACATCAAATTACCTCAAGGAAAACCAAAAATTACATCAATAGGTGAAACTGGTCATAACTGGCCGAAATTCCGAGCTGGAAGGTGAAAAATTGGCCAAAATCCTCTAGGCACAACACCTCTGATCTCTATGCACAACACACTTTTCAGGCTGATTTTGAAGCACTTCCCAACACCCAAATTGAGCTCATGATAGCTCGTTAGAAAGGTCTTTGAGTCTACTTTCCAACCCAAGTAGAATTGTTCAATTTGGAGCTCATTTTCCCCCTAAAAATTGCATTCGCCCAGAGGTACTTCCTGCTGTTGCAAAAGGTGGCAGCAAGGTGGTTTTCATGGTGTTTTTGGGCCTTTTGACCATCCAGATCTCAATGAAATGCTTCGGCAATAGCTGAGCATGTGTAATTCTTCATGAAAAATCCAAAACTACAAGCCATTTGTGATTTGGACCTCCCAATCTTATGGGTCGCGCGCGGCGCGTTACGCGTTGAACCAAAAAACCTGTTTTGCAAGCCAAAAATTTCAAAATGACAAAAATTTCTCCGAATTTACTCAAATTCAGAGTGAAGACCCTCTATCATGTATTATGCCCTGCCAATGAAGCTTCAGCCAAAACTCGAAGTGGATCCGACCTCTTCCGCCATTTTAGTGCTTGGCTCAACCTCTTTTTCAACATCTTCACTCTTGCTTTGTTGACATGCATGCGAGCCCAATAATGATGTTTCATGTGTCAGAGCATATATTTATCTCTATTAGCCTTTGCCAACAACTTCTCTAAGTGAATCTTGACTCTCTCGAGCCAAGTCTCCCGGTCAGCTTCTACCTCCTGCTCATAAACTGAATCTGTGTCTGACATGGCTTTGGTATCAAGATGTCTGTGATATGTATAGTGATATAGGTGTGGTGGAGCCAAACTTCAATGCATACTCAAAAATATTCTATGTTTACCAAAGCATCATACAAACTAATCCATAATGATAATGCTCTGTTTTCAATGAATTGGCACAAAACAGTCACTGCTTGACAAATGAACAAAATATAATGTGTGCCCTTTGAAATGTTGACTAGGGTATACAAATGAGCATGGAGCTGGTTTTAATCAATAGAGGATGAGAAATTTTCACTAAACCACCCACATATATTTAAAAATAAGCCTTAAGGAATGTTTTTTTCATGAACCTAGGGTTTCAGTTTCCAAGACCCCATACATCAAATTCCCATCTTTGAAACACACTTCAAACATTATAACATTGACTAAGCAGCAATGATATACCTACTTGCAAGTTTTGGAGTGGATTTGGTATGATCTGGGCGCATGAACCAAGTTTTTCTATTGCTATAACCCAATGCGCAGCGTGCAAACCCAATGCACAGCGCACCCTTCTATGCGTAGCGCCCTTGTTAATTTACACTGGCCAGTGAGGCCCAATGCGCAGCGCACCTCTCTATGCGCAGCGCACACTTTCTATGCGCATCACACTTTTGCAGGAGGCTTTTGGAGGCCTTCTCCGTGTCCAAATCAGGCACAGGATAGCTCGTTGGAAATGTATTTGAGTATAATTTCCAACCCAATTGGAATTTTTCAATTTGGAGTTCATTTTCCTTGTCAAAAATCAAATCTCCTAAGACTAGTCAAAATGTGCCAAATGAGGCTGCCTCAAGGCAGAGTGCTGTTGCAGTCAACGTTTGAATGCCTTCCTCAACTCCAAATTGAGCTAATGATAGATCATTGGAAAGATATTTTTTCCTGGTTATCCTTTGACTCATCAATAAAGTTATTTGGCCAACCAAGCTAGGATAAAAATTGATTTTACCAAGGTCACTTCAGAGGTACATCAATTCTCCCGAGGCGATTGTATTTTTGACATTTCTCCAAAACCATTATACCTGTATAAAAAGTGAAGGAATTTTTTCTTCCTTGGCCTATTTTGGACAAAAAACTCTCTCATTTTTCCCAAATTCATCTTTTATTTCTCTGAAACATCATTTGAGTGAAACCTATCCTGATGTGTGAAACAAGGGATTTTGTCGAAATGAAGTGAAATGAAGGGGATAAGGGGCTTCTAAATTCTTGGGGAAATTTTTGGAAGTAGGGAGGGATGTTAGGAAGCAGGGGAAA
>APFE031344875.1:0-17444 GCA_000404065.3 Pinus taeda | reverse complement strand
AAAATCGCCTTCCATTTTTCCTATATACCATGGAGATTCGCCCATTTATTATACATGTAAATTTAGGGGGGGTTCTTAAAATTTTCCCTGATTAGCCTTATGTGCTAAAAACCTTTTTTAAGCACTAAACCTTCATAAAAGTGTGTTTTACATTGAAATTCAAATAAAGCATGTGGGCAGTAGTGTCCAGGCGGACCTGAAGAATTTATAGAAAATAGACTAAATCTTTGAGTTCTGGAAGGAGGGTAGTAAGCAGTATCTCAGGCAGGCTTCAAGCAATAAGTGGTATTGGATGAGCACTACCTAATCCCATACATTGGCTGACACGTAGCACTCAGGAGGAGAGAGGAAATCACTTTTTTAGGTTGTTAATCCCCATGTAAGTTATGCGCCCGAAATGACTGTCATCCATCAGATTAGAGGTCATAGATCAACGGCCAGGATTTTATCAGAGTGATTGGTGATCGACATAACCAAAGGGAAGACCCCGGGGCTGTTGCAATAGTCATATTGAGATATGCAATAAAGCGATGGGTCGAGGTGTGATCACACGCCAACCATTGAATCGATGGTAGGATCAACGGCTAGGATTTGATCAGGGTGATCGGTGATCATGTAATCGGCGCATCCCCGATACAAAGGGTCATTACATGCGATTGTGACTTGCAATTGCAATATGTCAATAAGGGGCGACCCAATGGAATTATAGACCCGATTTCATAAGTTTTGAAATCCGGGAATTTGGGATTTTCAATGTATTCCCGTGTATTGAGGTTTTGACCTCCCACCTATGCAATTGTGATATGTCGATTAAAGGCAGACCCGAAAGGGTTTATAAATGCGGCTGCATAATATTTGAAATCCGGTTTATTCTGATTTTCTTTGTATTTCCCGTGTATTTGGGTTTTGGAAAATACACCATGCGATTGCGATTAGCGATAGAATGGTGGACCCGATGGGATTATAGATGTGATTCTATAGTATTTGAAGTCTGGGCTAAAGGCCCATGATGTGTTTTGTGTGTGTTTTCATGTGTATTCCGTTATTTGGCTATTTCGGCCAGAGGAAGGCAAAATGACCAGGTTTCCTGCCTGCCTGTTCTTTTCCATTTGTAAATGGATTCTTGTGATGAAACAATTGGGTTCTTCAATGATGAAGGGCTGTAACCGATGTGTTACAAGAGCACAGGGTACTCAATTGACAAGGAGGCTAAATGTTTTTGAGAATGCACGCAGAGGCCGAGAGATAACACAAAGAGTAGAACCGATAGAGGGTCGCTTGGAGGTCAAGCGAACCCAGAAGCTCGTGAGAGCTAGAGCCAAGAGCCAGAGCTAGAGCCAAAGAGATCACAACAAACATCTAAGAGCCATGGATCTGTAATGAAGCTGTAGAACAACAAAGAGATCAAATGATCAAGTTGTTGTTGGTGTTCAAAGTGTGCTGAAGATAGAAGAAGGAGTTCCAGAGATAGTTAAGAGAATTCTGAGGGAGTCAAAGAAGCCATAAGCTCAAGAAGCTCAGAGCACTGACTGAAGGAATCAAGTCCAGAGAAGCCTAGATCTGTCTACAGAGTGAGGATATCTAGGGGTAAGATGGCATTCTAAACCCATAGGTTCAGTTGTAAACCAATGGAGTTGAGTGTGGAGCTTGTAAAAGAATTTAAGCCATAATCCGAGAGAGCCTAGTTGAGTTGAGTCAAGCTCAAGGAGATGTAGCCCAAGATATTAGGGTTAACTCCATATTATATTGTTGTCTTATGTGTTTGTTGGTTTTCTACTTTATCTACTGTTATGTGCATTTTACATTAGCATAAGAAAATGAACTTAAGAACTTGAACAATTTAAAAACAAACACAAGTATACACCTCTTTCAAGCACTTTTAATTCTGCAATTGGTTCATCATAAGGTCTTGGGAATATAGAAGCTTTGGAGTGGGGGAGGTTCTTGTAAGCTTGACAAGAAGCCTTTAGTGCCCCATTTTCAGATCATACAGGCAGATTGTGAAGTAGAGGCCATTGATATTGGAAATCATGCCTGAGAGAAGAAATTGTACTATTTATTAATACAAACAACTCAATTCTAAGTGTATGTGTGTGTATGAAGTAATATAATTGTAACCTGTGTAAATCTACCTCCAAGTCTCCTTAACACTGCTCTTGGAAAATTCCATGGTTTTTAAGTTTTCCACCACATGGAGATTTATCCCATATGTATGGAGAAAACTACTTACGGTTTATATGTGTAAGTCCCTTAAAATTATTTCAATGTGTTTTGTGTAATATATTTATCCATAGGCTCATGTAATAGTATTTCTAACACTTGGCTTGCCTCTTAGGAACATAGTTTGGTGGGTTTGGTGATGTTGTCAATTGGTTTGGTAATATATAGAATGGTCTTAGTGGAAACCCATTAATTTTCCATGAAAACCCTTTGGAAAGAATAATTTGTACAAAAAGAAACACAATCCCTCAAGCCTTTTCAGTTTGAAAACCTTCGAAATCACCACCACAACCACTATTGAGAGCACTAAGATTAGACAAGGATGAATTTGAGATATATTTAATTTTTTATTTTTTATTTTTTAAATTGCCAAATCATAATCGAAAAGGTTTACATGGATCAATAATAGCTTAAGGAAATGAGAAGTGGACCAATTTATTGCAATTATTTTTGACATGTCAAAACAATTTGAGAGGGGCATTTCAACTTACAACATCAAGCTCCAACTAGGATGGTGTCCCCCTATGATGCAGCAAGAACCATACACTTGTGCCTTCAATTGTTGGGCACGGAGTCACTTCTCATTATAAAGCCAATTCTCTACTCTACCAACCTTTTAATGCAGAAATCTACTTTCTAATAACCTTTTCTTAAACAATTCTCCATTCCCTATTATTATTAGTGAAAGAAAACTATCTAAAAAAACCAACAAAAAATATGTTAGAAAATAACTATATTAGAAAATAACCCGAGAGAATTATCTATATACACGATTTCCTACTGTGATTAGTGAAATCCACTAATTAAGTATTTTACTGTATCATTGAACCTTTTGGTATTATTTTTCAAGTGGGTTTTGAAAAGAAACTATATAAATCAACGATTGTTTTCAAAAAGGAAATAATGAAGAAAGTTAATTCAACTAAAAAGTGTAAGAAGAAGTCAATATTTATTTTTCTAAGAAAGGAGATATATTTTGAACCTATAATTCTCCTAAGGAATGAAATCGAGAAAAATATTTTTCAGATACATAGGGAAAAGAAACAAGGGACTAAGTAGAAAGACAATAATTTCTTGGAAGAGTTCCTTCATCATGTACCTAATCATATTGCAATAGATTTTCTTATATTTTAGCAAGAGGACTTTGTTCCTACTTGAATATTTACCAGCTTGGAATCACCAAGTGAAATTTTCTTTGAATGATTTTCTAGAAATAACCAAGAAACCTATTATTATTCTCCTTTTCACCACCAAGTAACAATATACTTTATATTTTGTTATATATTAGGGAAAGAAACCTTTCAATTTTGATACCTCGCAATGGTGCCAAAATAGATGTTTTTCCTTAGGTTGTCCTAGTCAAGGGAACAATGGCAAGATATCTTATGGAGGCTTTCAAATGCCTCCTTGATGTGGGCCTCAATTTTGCTCTTGGGCCAAAGGGGTAAACCTCAGACTAACACAAAAATGATAGGTTGGAGTCATCTCAAAAGAAACTCTTTCATACACACCTAACACTACATTCAATGATTAAATACTAAGTAAATGTTTGATAAATATAACAAACTAGGAACAACAACTCCATCTAAATCATTATTAGAGCCTTTCATTGGGAAATTTTATCCCACTTTGAAAATAAATAAAATTTAATTAATTGAAGATGCATATGTATTTGTCTCAAGTACTAATGAGAATTGCATGGCATTCCATGGCACTGAGGAACACAAATATATGAGAACCAGTAATGAGGATGGAAATATTTAATATTTTAGATATGAAATCTCAATAGCATGCATGAAAGCATAGTGACAATCCTCATCCAAATCCAACAATTTGGAAGTATCCACAAACTCCTAAATAATATTGATTTTTGAACAAGGCTTTATTTATCAGTAACAAGTAGTAATAGATATTATACTTATTGTAAAGTTTTTAAAGTTAACAAAGACATCCAAAAGCCTAAAATTTAGTTAATTAATGCAATGATAATGAAAAAATACACTCAAAAGCCTAAAAATTAGTTAACTAATGCAATGAGAAAAAATATATATTTCATTGGTCATTTTTTACTAAAAATCAAAAGGAAATCATTAAGATGACAATGAGAATATGCATACATTATTTACCTTTATTGACGCAACAAAATCATACAAATTGATGGCCACATGGAATAAAATTCATAATTTACAAGAGATATATAATTCATATAAAATGTAACATAATTTACAACGTAATTGATGAATCCATTGGCTAGTCTCTTGATTTTCTACAAACATGTGGACTTTAAAGCATTTCAACCTCCCTGCTACAAAAAACTCCAACCCTTTTCAATGTTGTCAAAATCCCCCTTTATTATTTCCTAAGTGCTCATTTCCATCATTTGTTTGGGTAAATGAATTCTAAAATAGAAAAAGGTAGTTGATGGATGCTCATTAATTTAGAAGCTTTGTGTCTCAATGTAAATGTATACTTGGCCATTATTTCCATCAAGTCCTTATCAATTCTAAATTACACATTCCTTTATTTTTCTAGTTCTTTTCTTATTTAACCTTATTAATTGATGTCACAATAAACCATTGCTTTAATGATCGACATAAGTAATTTAATTTCTATTGAATTACTTATCAAAGTCAACTTTTAACTTTCTAACTATTTCTCGATTGTTTCTCATTTGTTAGAGCCCCACTAATGCTACATTATGAATTGAAGTTGAACTCCTTGTAGTAATGCTATAAAAAAATTGGGCTTATACATAGCCAATACCTAATTCAAACTACCTAAAATATATAGAATAACCAACATATACCTTGTAATCCATCTACACATAAAACCAAATGACCTTTTTGGTATCTTCAAGAACCTTGTATCTCTAGTTATCCTTTTCCAACAACTGGCTTCTAATTCCAATGTTAACATTTTCATTATTTTGCATGCTAAAATTTCATTTGGGATAATTTCATCTTGAAAATATCATTAAATAAATGTAGTTACAACATATTATTTCTATTTGTACCAGAAATACATTCCAACAATAATCTATTCAACTCATTATTATTATTAGGAAATATTGAGTCTGTTGAAACATATAGTTCATTTGGGAAAAGGGGAAGTTGGTTTGGAATAAAATAATCCTCAATAATTGGGCATTATTTAGAAGATATGTCTTCATTGGCTTCATCTATGTCACTAACAAAAAATTGTATAGAAAGTGGAGAAACATTTTTTATTGTTGGCAATGTCAAGCCATTCTTGTTCCTCTTTCCTAGCGATGAATGTGAATAAATAACCATCTAGTATGTTATGAGGACCATGAATCTGATTGAAATGTACCCAAACATGATAAAATAGGAGACAAACAAAGATTTTAGAATCTTGGTGTGCATGTGAGACCACATACACCCATTACACTCAAAGAAGGAACATACATGTTAAGTTGTTGATTATGAAGCACCGACCATCCCAAAGGAATGTACATAATAGTAAAAGGAATGATCATGGGACAAATAACATAAAAACATAAAGAAGGGTGATGAATAACATGTCATTTGGAATGTTTTTATCATAACCAAAACTAAAATGATCTCAAGCCTTTTGTATTCCTACTTCGACTATTACAAATATATCTCCCTTTGACATGGTATATAAATAGCACCACCAAGCCAGAAAATCAAATCCTTGAACCAACAAAAATAAAACCTAAGAGTAAAAAAATTAATGAAAGAGGTCAACTAGGAAGAAAGGAATTTCCAAGCAAAGAAACAATTTATTTGAGTTTCTTTTCTTTTATCTCTCTTATAAATCTCCACAACAATTCTTCAAAATCACTCCACCCCCTACCACCATTAGAACTAAAGAATCAAATTCTTGACTCATAAAGACTATCAACAAAATTTGTATGCTTCCAAAACTGTGCCACTTGGCACCAAACCCAACCTTGTCACTTTTGCATTTTGTGCAATTTTAGTAAAACTAGAGACCCATCATACAAAACTAAGAAATATATATTTATAAAAGAATCATGGAAAACCAAAGGTTTATTATTCAACCAAGTTTTCTCAACCAAGTAGCAACATCATTTCCAAAACAAATGTTACATACTCTTATTGAATCCTCAAAAATTGATGCCAACAAATTTGTTGATGTGTTTATGCAAAAAGAGTGCATGGTTTTTTCATGTCCATGTAGTGTCTATCAAATTCTAGTCTCAACATCATTGTTTTCATAATATTCTCAACTACTATTGTAAGAAACAAGCCAAGACATGGTTGAAATCATACTTGACTCATACTCAAAATTCCTTGTGCACACACCCTAGCTAACAATTTAATATTGGGTTTCATTTTCCTCCTCACAAAAGAAAACAAGATCTTCATTGCTTGGGAAAAAATAAAGAGAAATTATAGCCCATAAATAATGATAAAAGTGAATAAAAAAACACACCTGCATGGATCATCAATGCCTTAAAACGACTGGATGTATTTCTATTATCCCTCTGCCTCATACTCTCCGAAAATTCCTTCCTTTAGATTCTCAGTACCCCTTTGCTACAATAAATATCTTCAATCGATTTTTTCTCCTGAGAACTTCTCACTTCAAAAAATCAATTTCCTTAATCTCTCTATGTGTCTTCCAAATGGCCCTCAAACCCCTTCTTATATCTTCCTGTTGGACAACCAATGGTCTATATTAAATATTAATCAAAGGCTTAGATCGTTTTGGCTTGATCCATGTCTTTTTCTATAAATTTCACCCATGATTAGATTAATACCCATTAATATTTTAATTTACCTAAGTTTAGACTTAGGAACCCCATTAAAAATATTATTTAATTTAATAAAATCACTACTGGGTGGAATTTCCCAAAACTCTTTTTGGGTTCTTTGGAATGCATGTGCTCAAGCCTCCCTGCAAAATTTGAGGCTTAGAGCGCATCTTATACTACCCGAAATCAACACACCCTCTTAGCAAGGAACGTTCTCTAGCAATACGCTACTACTACATATTGCTCTGACTCTAAAGCATCATCCTCTGCACTGTTGATGTTTGACATGCTTTCCACAAACTATTTTGTTGTTGTTGCAATATACTGCTATCTTTGACACTACCACTGCAAATGCTACATATGTACTACAGCTCCCTCTCAAATGTTTCATTTGCTACGCTGTTAGCATTGTCACTATTGACACTGCATCCGTATTGCAACTCAGTTGCTGAGAGAAGCAACTAAAAACACCCAAAACTGGACGAGTGTCCAATGGATACACCTCAGTGCTGAAAACCTGACTGCTGCTAGTCCCTTGTTGTCTTTTGAAGCTACTACATTGCTGAAGCTCTGCACTATGCCTCCACACACAGTTGCCTCTATGCTATGTGTTGCTCACATTCTTGCACTACTAACTACTACATTTGTCGAATCAACACTCCATGGCACCAACTGAAAACTCCTCCATATCACTACTACTGAGCATGGGCTCTTGTATCAAGGTGATGATCCAAGAGGTTGGCTCCTTAAGAATCCTTCCCATCTATAGCTCTATCGAACTACAGTCCTATATCAGCCCACCTCCCTCCTGGAGGTATCTTGGATGTCATTGAGAAATTCTCCTCTTCAATCTTTGCGGCTTTAACCTTAGGATCATGCTTCTCATCCTTGTCCTTTTTCTTTAAAGGACACTAGGATGGATAGTGGTCCATCTCACCACATTTGAAATATTTCGCCTTGGAGACATCCTTATTTCATATTTGTTTCCCCTATTGTCCCTTCGATGCAAGGGCTTCATTGTCATCCTCCTCTATTTTGGGCTTCAACCCATTGCTGTTGTTTCTTCCATCAAGTTTGACCTTGACCAAATCTCTCATCATCTCATCTTGTTTCAAAGTGACCCACAACTCATCCCAATTTGGCAATGCTGCTCTACTCAGAATACTTTGGATGAAGACTTGGCATTCATCTAATACAAAATTTAGATACAATCTCGCTAACTCTGAATCCTAAGGTATGTGTCCCACAACCGACAATTCATCATGGGTCTCCTTGAGTTTCATGAGGAATGGATCCACACGTTCTCCCTTCTACATCTATGCAAACCTCAACTTCTATTTTAAGTACATCTTCCACTGCTTGGAAGATCCCTGATACAATGTGGCCAAGGCATCGTACATTTCCTTAGAAATCCCTCTGCTAGCAACATGACATACCACATGATCCTTGACTCCATCCAGGATCATCCTCTTGGCCTTTGCCATCTTAGCCTTGTACTTCTTTAGTATATTTGCATCCATAGTTTCAACTACCACACTACCAACATATGTCTTAAGGGCATGCTCATCTAGAAGGAAAGACATTCTAACCTTCCATATGATGTATTTGGAAGCCAAGTCCAACTTTTTCTCATCCCTCAAGCCATTGGTTTCCATATCCTCCAAAAAATGTCGAACAACTCCCTCTTTCTCCCTACTATGTAGCTTATAGGATGGCTTACGCACTCCCTGATGGATCTGTCAAGTTTGCTGCTCCTCTGCTACTTAGAAATTGAGAAATATTGATTTCCTTAGCAAGAAACCACTAAGGAAGTATTCCCTCACTATGTGATCTGCTTCTTCCTTCCGACGACTTTTCTGCACAACACTCAGCTTGCAGAAAATTGTGTCCCTCTAGATCTATGTTGATTCTCTACGTGATTCCCTTTTCCTTAGAAAATTCTCGATATGACAATCTTACCTCTCTGTCGACTCACTCATAGAGAGACACCCACGAAAATATAACCCTCCTTTATAGAACTGCGCAATACCTAAAGGGATTCAAACTGCTACTTGTTGTAGCATCTTGGCCCTTGCTTCAGTGCTAGATTTGTTCTTCCCTATTTCACATCAACAACACTGTTACCATGTTAAAATTCCCAGATCTAACAATCTCAGGAATCCTACTGCAACCAACTGAATCTACTTCACCTAGATCATAAATTACATTAGAAACTTATTTTAGATTTCTTCATACAACATTGAAGTAGATTACTGAAGCAACCTACACCAAATTAAATATGATTATGAAACATAGAAACTGAGCAAGGAAATAAGAACACATAGGACACCATTATTTTTGGACAATAGTCCTCAAAAAAACTCGATGCGGGAAAATGGTACAACAGCTTTGAGGGTTTTATTATTATGCAGGAGAAAATCTAAGTACAATTTTAGGATGCTCAACTAGAAATCTGATATAGAGAGAATATTGAACAAAAGACTGGTGAAATGATCTCACCCTATCGCTGGGAGAATTAGTGATTGATCGTGCTAAACTGGAGGCTCTACGTCACCATCTACACAAACCTGTGTCACTCCCGACAGTTTTTGCATCACCCCTCCTGGGTATTATGCTGGCCCTCTTACCGATCCTCTGTTTGATGATAAAATTGAACTTCTACCTCTCGGACTCACACCACATATTTCAAAAACTGAAACTCGACTTCCCTTAGCAAGAAACTCGACTTTCCCTCAAGGACTACGCTGCCTCTACGTCAGCACTGTGTTGGCCAGTGTCAGCCTTCCTCTGGATTTCTTTTTGTTATCCCTCTTCCTCGTACTCTTCTGGATTCACACTTCCCCTCTGCTGCAAGAAATCTCTTCAATCAACTTTTCCTCTTGAGAACTTCTCACTTTAGAAACTATTTTCCTTGATCTCTCTATGTGTCTTCTAAATGATCCTCAAGCCCCTTCTTATATCTTCCTATTGGACAACCAACGACCTAGATTAAATTTTAATCAAAGGCTCAGATAATTTTGTCTTGATTCATTTCTTTTTCTAGAAGTTTCACCCATTATTAGATTAATACCCATTAATATTTTAATTTCCCTAAGTTTAGACTTAGGAGCCCCATTAAAAATATTAATTATTTCAATAAAATCACTTTTAGTTGGAATTTCCCAAAATGCTTTATGGGTTCCTTGGAATACATGTGCCCAAGCCTCCCTGCAAAATTTTAGTCTTAGAGAACATCCTATGATACTCAAAATCAATACTCATCTCTACTATGGAACAAAATTGACTAGAATATAATCAAACCCCCTTTCCTCCTAGTGGCTTGGTTATAACACAACTTGATAACCAACTAAAGGTTAAATTTGACCCATTCAACCATCAATATGAGTTACAAATTGATTCTCATAGAATTTTCTTCATCATGGTCAGTTGGCTAACCCCTTTTCCTTTGAGTAGTGGGGTTGGCATGACATCCTCTTCAATCATGGTGCATCAAATGAGAACAACTTTCAGGTGGCATAATTTTTGCATACGGACCCTGTTCCAGGTTGTTCTTACTTGATTTGAAATGTATAGAAGTGAAAAATAGTTCTAACAATATAGTATAAGTGAGTGTTTTGGACCCAAGAAAACTTCATTAAAGTCCTCAAACTGCCTCCAAAATGTTTTAAACCCTAATTCACCAAATTCAGATCCACTAGTAAAAATGGGCCTGTGAGTTGATTCCTCCCATTTTTCCACTCTAAAGGCATCAATATGGATGAAAAATAATATAATGATTTAATACATATCATACCTCCCCATTTTAGGATTCCTTTTGTCCCCAAAATAGTTTACTGAATGAGGGGAGGAAATTTTCCTCTACCTTCTCCCCGGAGTATCATTTAGTCTTTATTGGAAGTTATACTGTCAACCGAAGATGCCAAAGGTCATGCTACCTTTGTCTTGTCATTATAGACCTCTTATGAAAATTTATATCCTCTGTCAACTTTTCTTAAGCATATAATGTCAAGTCCTCTACATAATGTAACAAAAAATCATTTTCTTGATCCAACATGGAAGGCTCATAGAGTTTCACATTTTCCACATTCACTACTGGGATTCCTGAGATT
The DNA here is from genome assembly GCA_000404065.3 of Pinus taeda. Lineage (NCBI taxonomy): Eukaryota > Viridiplantae > Streptophyta > Pinopsida > Pinales > Pinaceae > Pinus > Pinus taeda. Next base: position 6,353 of record APFE031344875.1, on the reverse strand, counting down.
GTTAGATCTCAGGAATTCTTTCCCAAGGATAAGTGGGTGATTGTAACAGATGGTATAAATAAGTTAATCCTGGTAGGTAAAATTCAAGGTGAAAAACAATGTGTGTAAACTAATTCTTAATGTTTTTCTATCAAAATCAATTGCAAAGCATATACATGTAGGTCACATAGTTGATCCACCTTATACTAATTTCTAGATTCTTAAATTGAAATTTAATTTGTTGACACAAAGTTACAGATTCAGCGGGACATATCACACTTTCTCACTAGATACTCCATCTGAATTATTTGTTCATCAAAATCAATTAAGACTATTCTAAAAATAAGTTTAAGTAAAATCAGTGTTCTAAGTTTCAAAAGAAAATTATAATTACAATCACTCTTTTTATTCTAGACATAAATCAATTGATAAAAAACTAATTAATTAAATGATTTTAAGGCATCCATATTTAAAGAGAATTCAAATAAAATTACTCAAAGACACACAATATGTAGCTACAACAAACAAGTAGGATCCTGCATAATTATGGATCACTACACGAAATCCTGTAATTACTACAGAAATTCTTTTGTGATTACAGGATCACTACAACAAATTGAGATTTATTACAGGAATTTTTGTTGTGATTATAGGATCACTACAGGAAGCCTTAACATGCAGCTACAAGAAATTTCACATATGATTATAGGAACAATAATTAATTACACGTAATTAGAACACACGATTATAGGAACCTTATATAATTACAGGAAAAATAGAGAATGTTATTTATCATATAAATCTTATAAATTATGAAAAGAAATCACACCAAACCATATCAAAAATTAAAAAAATATAAGCAGCACGTACTAAGGGGCCCTCCTTGTAGTGTTGTTGTGAAAATTATAACTATTTAATGCAAAATTATATCATAAATCCACTCTTGCATTACTAGAAAATAGAATTTAATATAACAAAGTATGTATCACTTATCTACTTTTATATAGATGATAATTGCTTAATCGAGATGCTCAAAATGAGGGTCATATCGACATTTTTATGCCAAAAATAAATTAATACAACAATTCCAAATCTATAATGTGTATTTTTCTTTAGAATTTGTTGGAGAAAATGATGGTAGTCTCATGATATTCTACTTAGTCTCATTGATTTGATATTTGTTTCCTTTACTTTTGGATTAGTCTTCTAGTATCAAAATCCTTCCTATTATCATGGAACAAATTTGGTGACTTACTCCTATTTTGACAAATTTGTGTACCTTTCAACCTCATTAGTAAAAAAAAATTAACCTTTTTATAAACATTTGAATATTAAAAAGAAAAATAATAATATTACAAATGATTTTTACCTTAAACTCATCCTTTAAACGCCAAAAATTGATAAAATGGAGTGAGATGAAAGTTCAAATGAAGGTATTAAATAAAAAATGGGATGGTCATGGATATGGATATTTAATCCCAACACTAGCTACATCTTCTTGCATCCTAGGCTAGTACAAATACCTCTATAATTTTTCCACTATTTTCCCCACACCAAAATGCCTTACATCATTAGACATGTGATCCACTTTAATTAGTTGCAGTTTCTCACCTTTAGGAATACATAAATTTTATAACCTATAAAGTAACCTACTCTAGAGATGGTACTCAATTATGATATCACTATTGTGCACATGACTTTGGCTCTACAATTACTAAAACACCTCCTTGAATTCCTCATCCTCTATGTATGCCTCTCTATATGTATCATGCGTGAAAGGATCCATGTGCATCAAAGTTCCCAAATCTGTGATCTTTGATGTGGGTGGCATTGAAAGCATGGTGCCCAACTTTTTTTTTCCTCCCTTCTTTTACTTGATCACTAAATGAAACTATTGTAGAAACCCGATCCACTTTTAATGCCTAATCTATTGTAAGTTACTCTAGGTCTCCAAGTACTATAGCAGTTGGTGATTTGGTGGATTATTGTTTCCTTTCCCATTAGATAGTGTTTTCGCTTTTGAAAGCTCATACCAAGTCAGAGAGCTCCTTGTCATGGGTAGGGTATTTGAGAACCACCCCAGAACGTTACATGCATTCCTTCCTCCTTACTTCAACATGGCTCCCATAGCATACCCACTCGCATTTGCCTCCATTAAAAATGGTTATTTCACTATTAGTAAGGTAATAATTGGTGCTTGACTGATTTGATTATTTAACTACTCAAAGGAATTTTGCTAACACTTTCACCATTGGGAACTCTTGCCACTTATTATTATGGTGTGGAGTGGTGTTGTTACTCCTAAAACGGAGTCAATTAATTTCTTCAAGTAATTTGCTACCCCAATAAAACTCTTGACCTCAAAAAACTTGGTAGCCACAGACCACTTCGTGATAATTTGGTAGGATTTATCTTCAACTCTCCTCCACCAATCACATATCCTAAATAAAACAAAAAATATTATGGAAACTCACATTTCTTGAGATTTTCCAGTAGTTGGTGCTTATTTAATGTCTATATCACCCACATCAAATGTGAATTGTGCTCCTCTCAGGTAGCATTGTATACCAATATATCATCCGAATAAACAATAACAACTGAATACAAAAAATGACACAATATGAAATTCATTAACCTTATGAATGTATCTAGTGCATTACATAAATAAATTGACATAAATAACCACTCATATAATCTTTGTCTAGTTCTAACAATGATTTTATAGGTATATTCTTCTCTGACTCAAACTTCGTGATATAAGGATTTCAAGTATAGCTTGGTGAATTATTTTTCTTGTTGCAATTAGTCCAAAAGATCATATATTCTCGCTAGGGGGTATGCATACTTGATCATTATTTTGTTCAATTCTTTGTAGTCAATGCACATTCATGAAGTCTTGTTAGAGTCCAACCTAACCCCCTTATTTATGTAATATGATCGAGTCATAGTTATAGTTAGTAAAGAGTCAATAAATCCCATATTAATAATTGTAAGTGGCTAGCCCGCATTTAATGAAAGGACCACAGTTAGTTGAAAATGGGCCATGGTATTAGATAGATGGTATTAATAAGAACCATGGTATTGCATGTATGAATCCTATATAAAGGATAGAGACTCCCCTCGAGGAGCAGCGTGTCTTATTTTGTAATCGGGCTTATCTCTATTGGAGGTTGCCCCCTCGTGAGGCAAGTGAACATTGCTTTCTCAATAATAAATTACTTCTTGTTATTTCTCATTTTTCTATGTTTTGGGTATATTTCTTTGCATATTTGGTATTCTGGTATCGTCTTGCAGGTTAAGAGCATAACAAGTGGTATCAGAGCGCTTTCCAGGGCCGGTAGGATCTCTAATTTTTAGCAAAAAAAAATTGGCTAGAGACCTGTTCCGGTGTCTTTAAACCACGGGATCTGTCGTTGAGCACATAAACTTGCGGATTTGGGGAGGCATGCACGCAAGAAATACAAGAGGTGGTCACACTTGTTGGACTCCCTTGTAACCCCTGTGGGTACCCCTTCAAGTAGTAACACATTAGATAGAACTGCGCACGAACTATCTTCCAAGTACCCTCTGGGTATATCGGAAGCCCCATAAATCCCTTGAAACCTTTCCATAGATAAACCGTCGGTCATATTGCTTCTAGAGTACACTGAGAACAGCACTCGGAGAGATTACTCATGTGTATGATAGGTTAGTCAGGTTGTACGGCTAAGGGTATGGTTGATCCTCCTTGGTTAGTGCCCTGAAAAATTAGGCCGAGTATTATTGTCAGACCCTTATATATATTACGATCTGTAGCACTTGACACTCCTGGAGACCATAGTTCCCTTCTCTACCTATGGATCATGCATAATCTGTGACAGATTAGATCTTGCAAGTGGGGTTTTGTCGCAACAGCAGCAATCAGTTTCGTCATTCAGATCTATCAGATCAGCCATCCAAACCTATCAAATCCATCAGATCCATAGCAGCAATCAGTTCCATCGTTCAGATCTATCAGATCAGCCATTCAAATCTCTCAAATCCATTAGATCCGCCATCCAAATCTAGCAGTTTGGGCTCTGTAGCTGTCGCAACAATTAGATCTGCCATTCAGATTAGACTCATTGTGTGGGTTCCTATACTTGGGCGTGATTTTCACAAGAATTTGGGTAGCATTGACATTTCTGGGATTCAGCTACCGCAGTATTTCTAAGCAAGGAGTAAAACTCTGTTCAGAGTATAAAAAAAAAGATTGAGACCCCCTGGGGCACTTATTGGTGACTTATCTCATAAGAATCAGGACAACGAGTTGAGTAAGGTGGTACTATTCAATTGTTAGTGCCAAAAATTTCAGGTGGTCCCAAATTTCAAGTACATCGGATCGGTGCATGGTACAAACTAGAGCTCAAGCTATGGCCAATGAGAGGATTGATAGCCTTGAATCACACTTGAAAGAGGTCGTGTTGCAGTTGCATAACTTAAATGAAACACTCTGTAAGGGAAAGATAGAGGCATGCGCAGAGGCATCTATTGGCAATGAAAACATTGAGGGAGAGTCTAGCTAGTCTCTTCACCTCTTTAGCACCCACCAACAATCCCATCCGCACCCACCCAAGATGGACATGTATAAATTTTATGGCTCTCACCCACCCGCATAGATAGCACAAATGGAGCAATATTTCACACTGAATTACCTCCTAGATGATGCGACTCAGCTTAGTGCGGGTATCATGTACTTGGACAATGAAAGATGGCAATGGTGGCAATGGCATCAATGTTGCTATGGAAGGCCCTTGACTTGGCAGACATTCAAAAAAGCTCTTATGGATCACTTTAACCATGAATCTAATTTTTTGGGTCATCTCACTAAGCTCTGACAGACAGGAATAGTGAACGAACATATTGTAGCCTTTGAAGCCTTAACTTTCCGCACTGGAGGTCTACATGATGAGTTATGTGTAGAATCTTTTGTCAGTGGTCTCAAAGAAGCCATATAAGCCCACATCCAACTGCACCACCCTATCTCATGGCTATAGGCTTGCAGGATAGCTAGTGAAGTAGAACGTGTGTTAGCGGCCCAGTCCAATCGCCCAAATTTCATCGCCAAGGGTCGCCCTACACAGGCTCAAAGCACTACCCAAACACTCAAGGTTCAAAATGTGTCACCAGCATAAATGACAGAAATAAGAAATCAAGGATTGTGTTACTATTGTGATGAGAAATACTCCCCAGGGCATAAATGCAAGGAGCCCAAATTCTTTCAAATTGATGCTACTGATCATAGTTCATTGGAGGAAGCCCCACCACTTGAGGAACCAGAGGAGGAAGAAGAGGACAACTAGCAGGATAATGTACATGAAGAACCAATTATCTCACTGCATGCTTTGGCAGGGGTTTCTTCTCCCCAAACTCTCAAAATCAAAGGTTTATTAAGCATCGCCCAGTAGTAGTCTTGATTGATAGTGGAAATACACATAATGGAATCCATCAAAGAGTCATGGAAGTAGTGCATTGTTTTGTCCGAGTAGTTTCTAACTTCCAGGTCCAAATTGTTGATGGGGGGACAATGAAATTTGAAGGCCGCTATGAAAATGTCAAACTTCAAATGGGGGATTGTTAGTTAAAGACCCACATGTTTGCCATACACATGGGAGGGTGCGACATTGTCCTAGGTGCTGAATGGCTTTGCACACTTGGCCCAATCATAATGGATTTCCAGGAGTTATATATGAGCTTTAAGCAGAACAACCACACACATACCCTCTGTGCACTCCGGGCAGGAGCTCCCTCTATCATCAGCTCACATCGGATGGAAAAATTGTTTAAAAAGGGCCACCATGGAGTTATAGCCCAATTTAATTCCATCCAGGCCTTCGAACCCAGTTCTCTTCATATTCATCCTGAGATGCAACAGATATTAAACAACCATCTGCCAGTTTTTGACAAGCCTCATGAGCTTCCACCCTCAAGAGGGGAACATGATCATAACATTACTTTGGTCCCAGGGGCCCAACCACCAAATGTGCACCCATATAGATATCCGTTCGCCCAAAAGAATGAAATTGAAAAAATAATCAAGAAACTCTTGGAAGCAGGCATCATTTGTCCCAGCATTAGTCCTTATTCATCGTCGGTGGTCATGGTGCTCAAAAAATATGGGGAATGGCGTATGTGTCCAGACTTCAGGGCCCTCAATAAGTTGACAGTCAAAGATAAATTTCCCATCTCGGTTGTCGATGATTTGCTGGATGAACTAAATGGGGATCAATTCTTTACTAAGCTTGACCTTCGCTCGGGCTACCACCAAATTCGCATGAAAGAAGTAGACATTCCAAAGACTGCTTTCCGAACTCATGAAGGCCATTATGAGTTCTTGGTCATGCCATTTGGTCTTT
>APFE031344874.1:0-10347 GCA_000404065.3 Pinus taeda | reverse complement strand
GTGACGCTCGGACATTGATTGTCCACCATGCAGATTAATGAACCCAGGTACTGCCACCTGCAGAGCAGCGTGGCATCCCAGATCCCTATCTCTCGCAGAGGGAATGTTTTAATGAAGGCAGGACAGTGCAGGTTGGCTGCATTAATGAAGGACGCGCTCCAAAGCTGCCTGTTAATGGTTATAAACATGGCGATTTCCTGTGCTCATTCCACCTCCGGCATTCATATCTCTGGTTCTAGGTTCTGGTTACAGTTATGGTGTGATGATAAGCAAGAGCCTATCCTCAAAGGCAAGTTTCAGGCTCGCTCAGGTTCATTCTGGCAGCATTTCGAGTACACCAGTGCTCTCCACAGGGGGATTAGCTCGGTGACTCGGGGTAAGCTGTCTGAGACCTTTGATTTTTATATTGACTATGCATTCTCTCCATCTCGTGTCTTAACTATCTGTGCTTATTGGCCTCTGTTTCAATTGGGTCAATCCCCTGTTTCTAGTCCTAGTTTCTTTGATTTTACTGTGTCTGTTCCCTTGTTTGGTAAAATGAAGCACCATGGCAAGAGGAACCGCTCTGGGGAACCCGCCAGGTAGTGGTAACAGCCTTCGTCAGCCATTTGGCGCAGACCCAGCACAATCACCCATTACCTCTCCTCCTCTCCTGAGGATCTCCCCCATGAGTCCTACTCGCAAGCCCTGTCCTAACACGCCTTCCAAACGACGCATTTTAAGTTTCAGAGTAATTTGAACCGGCCTTTGATTTCCGCTCACATTACCATTCTTATGTCGGAGGAAGAAAACCAAGTCACACCTCTGTCTTGCATTATGCCCAACCCATCTCACAGCAGTGAGCGCTCCATGGACGAGGAAATACAAGAAATTAAGCAGGAGGTTGAGCCTAGCCAAAAGGATATTCAGCCCCTAAGTATCCCTCCTCTAGATGATAGTGGCCCAATTGAGGTGGAAAGAGACACAGGCACTACCAATCTCGACAAGGCGACGGATGGCAAGGGGCATATCAGTATGGGCGGTGCGTGTCAGGATGTTGAGAAGACTCGTGGGGAGGAAGCGGAAGATGATTGACATGTGTGACGGCATGCCTCTTTTTGTTCCTTGGTTGGTGCTCAGACGGCTAACTCCAGACTTTTTGCTCTTGGTCCGGCTCGGCAGCGTCAATCTCAGGTTTTGGCTTCCCTCTGACGAAGCATCCGACCTCTTCCAAGATATCTGCTCTCAGCTTTGCTTCTCTGTTTCTCTCTCTTTCTATCAGCCTATGTCTGAATGTAATGCCAATTTTGTTGGCTATATGTTAATGTTTTCCCTAGTTTCTTACAGTTATGGGTAGTGCTGCAACGTTGATGGCTCTCGGGCTCTATCCCCTGTAGCCTCAATTCCATGTAAAATTATTTTGAATTTCAGTTAATAGAATTTAGTTGTTACAGAGAAAAAACAGATATTATTATTGATGTTACTAATATTGAACTTTATTAATATCTAACATTATTGTTATTAAACTTTTTTAAACCTTAATTATCACCAACCAATTGATCACGGTTGAATTTGGTCAATCATGCTTGACTATAGTTGAATAGGGTCGAGTAATGTTGACTAGAGATGATTATGAATGAATAAGGTTAACTATTGTTGACTATGGTAAACATGGGGTTGACAAAGTTAGATCATCATATACTATTAATAATATATTCGATGATGATGATAATAATAATAATAGTGTAGTAAACCTTAATATTAATATTAAAAAATATCAAATATTAAGCCTTATTCACAAACCTTATTATTATTATTAAATATTTAAACCTTATAAAAAAACCCTAATATTATTGTTATTGATAGGGTTGGAATCCCTATAATAATATTACTATAGGGTTGACCAAGTTTGATCATGGTGAACTATTAATATTATATGAAATCACATAATAACAACAACAATAATATTAATATAGTCATAATTAATATTAATATTACTATTATTATTACTATAGTCAACTTTATTAATATTACTGTTTTTCAAGATTTTTAAATAGTTATTGTTACTAATCAAGGATGACCTCAGTTGACTAACATTAATAATGTTTACTTTGGTCAACCATGGTTGACTATAATTGAATATGGTTGAGTTACATTGACTGAGGACAACTATTAGTGAACAAGGTTGACTATTCTTAAAGATGTTAAACATAGGGTTGATTGAGTTTTGATCATGGTCAACTATTTAGACATTGAGTATAAAGGTTTTTTTTGTTTGACTAATGTGGGTGACTATGTTTGATTACTAATACCAATAAACAATATTAATGGGAAACTATGTTTAATCGAACTTGAAGAGAATTGACTGTCAAACATAGTTAAACATATTCGAGCATAGTAAACCATATTAGCAAGTGTGGTTTAATAATTTTGTAATGTTGCATTAAAATAATGTATAAATTTGAATCTAATTTAACAATGTGACAATGTTTGTCATATTGCAATATTCGATATTTTTTGTGCCATTCTGACATTAGAACATGTTTTATTTTTATTATTAATCAATAATATTAATAGGTGATTATGTTTGACAAAAGCTGCAGAGTGTTAACTATCAAACATATTCAAACATAATCAAACATAGACAACCACATTAGTAAATGTGGTTGACTAATTTTGTAATGTCTCCTTGCAACATTGGATTGATTTTTGTACCACTTCAACAACATATTATTATTATTATTATTATTCAACTTTATTATATTTTATTAAATTTATATTTTTTATTTAAAATTTTTAATTTAATGTGATGAACCAATGATGAGCTTAGTTGACTAAGGTTGACAATATTTTACTTTGATCAACCATTGTTGACTATAATTGAATATGGTAGATTCACATTGATTGGGGATGACTAGGAGTGAAAAAGGATGACTATCATTAAATATGGTAAACATTGGGTTGAACAAAACTAATGATGTTCAACAATTTAAACATTGAATATAATGATTCACTATGTTTGACTATGATGTTTAATAAATAATAATAGTAGGTGATTATGTTTTACTGAAGTTGAAGAGTGTTGACTATGAAACATAGTTAACCACATTAGCAAGCCAACGCGTTTTAAACCATATTAATATTAATATTATTTAATGAGGAATATATATTCTTGTGTGTTTTCAATGAGATGTTTCGTATGATTTCTCTCATAATGTTGGGCACCTGCAAAACCATTTAGTTGTTGATATATATCTTGTTTTACAAAGTTGTTTACATGATTTGAAGGAATGATTGTTGTCCATGGCTAACTGTATAGTGTCTAATTTCCTTTTTTGGCATGGCCATAAATGTTTTATTGATTTGTATTGTTAAATGCATTTATGCAAGAAGTTTTACATTACAAGTCGAGCTAATGAAGTTGTTTGAGTTGTATTGTGTAGTTAGTGTGACAGTACTGCACTTGAAGTTGCATAATAGTGTTGATTATGGTTTGGATCATTTTTTTCCAATGATAGAAAACATATTTCATTAAATTTCAGATTATTCATTGAATCTAAAATTTAGAACTTTAACTAGATTAAGTTTTTTCAAAATGAGGAATTACAAAATCAATTATTTCATGAAATTTAATGTAGATATTCACCATTTTTTGTGAAAAAATTATCATGATAAACTATATAAAATAAATTTATATAAACTTACAAAATTAAATCTTTCACATCTTAATCTTGGATTTCTATCATTATCTCTTTTAATATTATTTATCATTCATATTAAAAGCTAAGTTTCTTAAGGTTATTTTATGAAAATAATATTTTTTATGTTACTATTATTAACTCATTTCATTATAATCTAATGTAGTAAATATCATGTATGTGTTAAGTTACAATTATTACTAAGACAAGGTTGGCACAATGTAAAGTCTATCACCTTTACAATACTAGTAATATAGTTGAAGATGAAAAATCTCTCTTAGATCATCCAGCTTATACTCGTATTGGATTTAAATTTTAAAATATTTGTGATGCTACCAACCTTCTTGATATTTTAACTAAAAAGAATTATGATGATCTTGAAACACTTCTTTTAATGCTTTTTGAGCATAAAAATAAAATTCTAAAGACTTTTTAGTAATATCTTTATGGCTTCTTCTATACCATATTTTGTCTTAGTGGATGATAATCATCATTATGACCATCATCATTATATACTATTGTAGGAAGTTTGCACCATTTTAGAGTTATAGGAGAAAATACATTTTTACGTCTAAGTTTTACCTTTATAATGATCACATTATATTATGAACTAGAATAGTAGCATATTTTATTTTGATTTACTATTTGTACTTTTGAATTGAAAATTATGTTGATTAAGCCCTACTAGATGAATAATAAATTAATATGCAAGATATATATTAAGTATCGAGTTTTATAATAACAAATGATCATAGTAATGTGTTAAATATATATTACTAATCATTTTAATGATCAAAATAAATCATGAATTAGAATACCAACAAAGTAGTACAATTTGATTGTTTTCAATACAAGAGGAAAGAGAGAAAATTGACTACACTAGTTATTACAAATGTTTTTTATTCTCGAAGTGTTTAAGCATATTATATTGAAAAGAACATATTGACATTCATCTGAAACTTAGATTTCTTACAGTATTTCTATTATCATTAATATTTATATTTATGTATTAAATTTGACTCATGAATAATAGATTTTGTAAAAAAAAAATCTTACCTATAAGTTTATTTAAGAATATATTAATATCGTGTTTCTTACACTAACTACTTTTCCTATGTTAGATCTAAGACTTTTGTGATCCATTATGCAAAGAATAGTCTTTCGGATTAATCACATTGTAAGGATTGGTTCGGCATTTCGAACCATCTAATGTGGTTCATCCATAGGACAAGGTAAGAAACCAATCAATCTGAGAGAATAAATAGCAGGGATGCATCAGTGTTCAGATTCAGCCGTTCAAAAATAATCGTTGATGAAGAATTATTAAGTTTATTAAAAAAAAAAATAGTTAGAAAATAGTCGTTATTTAACAACTAATTATTTAATATTGAAAATGTAAATAAAATAATATTATTAGGGTTGACCTATTCAAAAGTTAATAAATTTATTTATTGATTCAAATGGTGATTATTTTTATATATTATATTATTAAAACAAATTGAATAATATATTAGGTTAAGATAAGTTTGTTATGTAATGAATTGGTAGTGATAATATTAAAAGTATAAATTATTTCCAATTAAAATAATAATATCCCATTTTAGTAAAATAAATGATTCATATAACATTATTAGGATGACTTGTTCATTGTGAGGTAGGTCAAAGATTAATATAATATATTTTATCGATTAAAAATGCGTAATATACCTAAGTATATTTATTTAATAAATAATAATAACATAAGAATTAGGTTTAAGATTAGTTGTTATGTAATTAACTAGTTAGTGAATATATTAAAAAAATTTATTTAGCAATTCAAATAATAATATTCTTAGTTAGTTAGGGTTGACCAATTCAGGGGAATTAAGTAGAAAACTAGCCATTATCTTGATATAATAAATAGATTAATATTATTTAAAAGAATTTATAATAATATTTAAGACTAATCATTATGTAATAATGAAACAGTGATGTGACCAAAAAATATAATTATTCTGATGGTTAAAGTGTGTAAGGTTAAAACCTCATGGTTTGGAAAAATTCAAGATAAAAATTATTTCCCTCGATTATTGAAATTACCAAGACAAATAAGCTCTAATAGACAAAATGAAACAACAAACGGAAGAATATCCTTATTCAAAAGAAAAGATCGAGATGAAAGATAGGAACCAAAAGAAGAATGAACAAAGATGATGGTGGACGATCTAGGAAGTGAGACCCAATCCTTACAATGTGATTAATTTGAAAGACTATTCTCTACTTTTCCTATGTTGAATAGAATGTTATTGTAATAGTACAATGTTGACAACACTTCAAAATCTATTAAAGGAAATATTTTATAAGTCTAGTTATGTTCTTCAATGATCTACTAAAAGTTATTGTGCTACTACTATGTTGACAACACTTCAAAATGTATAAAAGGAAATATTTTATAAGTGTGTTGTGAGCTAGAATAGTAGCATAATTTATTTTGAGGTATTATTTGTACTTCCATATTAAAAACTAAGTTGATTGAGGTTTACTAGATGTAATAAATTAATATGATAGATATATACTAAATATGAAGTTATTTAATAACAAATGATCATAGTAATGTGTTAAATATATATTACTAATTATTTTAGTGATCAAAATCAATCATGAATTAGAGTAGTAACAAGGTCATTGTACTAGTACAATGTTGACAACACTTCAAAATCTATAAAAGAAAATATTTTATAGGTCTACTATGAACTAGAGTAGTAGCATAATTTATTTTGAGGTATTATTTGTAGTTTTGTATTAAAAACTAAGTTGATTGAGGCTTACTACATGAATAGTAAATTAATATGCAAGATATATATTAAGTATCAAGTTATTTAATAACAAATTATCATAGTAATGTGTTAAATATATATTACTAATCATTTTAATGATAAATATCAATCATGAATTAGAATAGTAACAAAGTAGTACAATTTGATTGTTTTCAAATACAAGAGGAAAGAGAGAAAATTGACTACACTAGTTATTACAAATGTTTTTTATTCCTAGATTGTTTAATGATATTATATTGAAAAGAACATATTGACATTCATATTTATTGTCGTATTTCTATTATCATTAATATATATCTTTATGTATTAAATTTGACTCATGAATAATATATTTCATAAAAAAAAATCTTACCCATAAGGTTATTTAACAGTATATTAATATTGTGCTTCTTACACGAACTACTTTTCCTATGTTGAATACAAATTTATTGTACTAGTAGAACATTAACAACACTTCAAAATCTATAAAAGGAACTAGTTTATAAGTCTAATTATGTTGTTCAATGATCAAAATGATTTCTTTATAAATTAGAATGCAACAAAATAGAGAATTTGATTGATATCAAGTATAATAAGAAATATTAAGGAAATCTCACTTCAAAAATTATTACAAGTGTCTAACATTCAATCATTTAATGCTTAAATGGTTTATATTAAATAGAACACTAATTAGCTACTCCATTATTGTTTTAATAGACCAAGTCTAGAAGATGTTTTTAACTGCATCATTGAATTTGATTATGCATATTTGATATGGTGAGAAGTCACTAACTTCTAGGTTCTTTATGAATGTTTTTCTTTTATGATATGTTTTGGATAGGCATCATAGGACAGACAAATATGATAGTAGTATGGCTTGAATGTATGTAATTATGTTACATAGTAGAGATCATCTAGGATAAAGGTTGTTAGATATTTTTGCATAATGTCCATCCAAATATTATCTAGCATTGGGTGAGAGGTTGTCTTCTTGTTCAATTATATCATTATGATCCAAGAAGGATCATCATTTTTGAAATTCCTTAGGTAAAAGCATCATGAAAGGAGTAGTATGTATTCTATGTAAAGTGGAAAACATCTTCATGGAAAGGGATGAAGGATTGCAATTATTCAGGATATGAACTTTTTCTGAAATATATGGATAAATAGTTGATTGGATTAAAGCACGGGCATGCATGTTGCAAAGAAAACTTTGGATAAGATTCATGTGTATGAGAATATTGTGGAACAAGGTTGGTTAGAAAGATATGCTTAAGTTTAATTATGATGTTGGAAAATAATAGAACTTGACTTACTCAAGAATGTATAAAAGATTAGGAATTTCTCTAGAATATGTATTTGATATTGATTAACATCTACTATAATCTTCGAAAGAAAGGTTGTAACTTGCTAATAAAGTTTGATCCTTTGGAAGTCTGACGCAAGAAGGAAGGTTCAAGTGGGGATGGTCGATGAGGATGTTGATGGTATGAAAAGGTCACCATGGTGAGGTAAGTCTACTTCACCTTGGTTTGGTTATCTGATTAACATATTTATATCTACTTGGTAGAATGTTGTAGGAATAAATGATAACAATTGAGGGTAGGTTAATTTTATGGATGAAAAGTATTGAGGGAAGCTCAATATTTGGCACCTAAAAATTATGAAGTCAAGATGTGGTCATATTGGAAGGTAGCAGTGTGAGAAGATAACCTAAAGGTTAGGGAAGATCACTTTCATAAGGAATCCATGACCAAATTTTGGGAATTCTCAATACAACGTCTTCATGTCAAAGATGGAAAGTGATGAGCGAGAAAGATGACCTAGATCTAATTACAAGAACTAAGAGTGGAGATGGTTCCATGATACCTCTAAAATAGGAAGATGTAAGAGATGTGAAGGAAAGGGGGGGTGATGTAGCTATGGAAAATTGATATTTGATACTATGATGAAGAAAATTTATAAGGCTTATGGTGTTGGTTTCCATTATTTGAAGGAAGTCTAGAATCTCCTCTAATTTTGAGAGAGAGCAAAAGGAGTATCCTTAAATAAGGAGAAAGGCTCTATTATAAATATTAAGACAGAATAGGGATGTCCTCTAAGTTTGAGAGGAAGATATTTTTTATATCATATGTGAATTATCCTCTTCAGGTGATGAAGATAGGATGTCAGAGGATTCGATAGGAGTCTGTGGTTTCCTTAAGGATATAATTTGCAAGAAAGGAAAGGGACCACCACCCTTTATGGATAGGAGAGGAATCCAAGAGAAGAGTGATCAAAGATAACCGATATTCTTTGAGGAATCAAGTATCGAGATCCAAGATAAGAATAGTCCTAAAATGAAGTACCTTGTGGAAATCCCAATGGGGTATGTAACTTAGAGAGGTAGTGCAGCATCACACATAAAACATCCCAGCATAATGCTCTTAAATTAAAGAAGATATTGTCGAGTTAGGCCTAAGGGACAATATTGGTCATAGTAATCATGCTTATATTATGGCTTATCAATCTGAATCATCTTGATAAATATTAAGTTTGAGATGTGTTATTGTACTAGTGATACAATTATGAATACCTCCCTAGTTAAGAGGGAGTGTTGAGAAATGTAACTAGTTTTAGTCTCCATAATTGTGGTACTCATTTCAATATGTATCCTATGTAACAAACAAGAAAAATAAAAGGAGAATTATTATTATTATTAAAGCATGGGTTCCATGCTCATTGTTGATGGGTGTTTAGGTAAAATAATGTTCTTCATGCTTGTAGGATTTGTTAAGTCTTAGGATTTATTTTCATGAGTCAAAGGACTTAACACCATGTTTATAAGACCATTCTAGGCAATTTGTAATTGTAAAAAGAATTATCTTTGAGTCTAGAAAGTCTTGGAATCTCCAAGAGTACAAGTAAACCCTAGGATTCTCAAGTTGACCTAAAGGAGGAACTTTACCCCTTGAGAAGGCTATAAAAGGAAGCAACTTTACCTCATTTGGACACACTCACTAACAAGTTCGATTTATCAAGGAAAGAGTTTGATTTGTTGCTAGGAAGTTGGGAAAAATGAGTGTGAAGTTCTAGAAGAGGATGGGAGGTTGAAATATGTTGCCTTTGGTCTCTATCTCTTTCAAACGTTCGAATAAGCTAGGGTATCTACAATGGGAAAGAGGCTGAAGTTGTAGGTCAGAATGATTTGTAGCGAAGTTTTTGCTAAAGAGTACAATTATAGGATCAAACTGCTAGATAGAGGAAAATCCTTCTCTTGACCTTATTTACCTTCGAGAGACCTATTTTTCTCTAGGAATGTCTCAAAACGCAGATATATTAAGGGTTCTGCAGTAGTTATTGGGACGAAGTTGCTGGGAGGATGAAGTTGTTAGGTAAAGTAGTTGGGTAGTTGTTCACAAGTCAACTTTTGAAGGAGGAAGAAGTTTAAGTGAAGCTCTTGATGAAGGGTTGACTTGGTACTAGGAGAAGGAATTTGTCTCGGGATTGGGTCTCTATATCTCATTTGAATCATATTCTAAAAAGAAGAATTAATGGTTTTCCCATTGGAGAGATTTTTCCCTGGTTGAGAGCTTATATCTATGTCCTATTTTGTTGTTAATGTTTCTTGATATTGTTTTATGAAACTATATACCTAAATAACATAAATAAGGTAACTAAGTTTCAAAAGCAAGTATCATTTTTGAAGAAAATAAGTTATAATTTCTTCCACTTTACATTTTCTAACATTGAATAGATTTATTATTTTTATTACTTATTACCTTTCATTACTTTTTTCAGTTGGGCCAAAATTAGGTTTCATTACTATTATTATTTTTCTCCTTTAATTATTCATTTAGTAGACCACTACAAAATCTCCCCCATACAGGACTCTA
>APFE031344869.1:36982-57303 GCA_000404065.3 Pinus taeda | reverse complement strand
TGAATATCTTTTCCCTCTCCAAAAAATATAATAAAGTATTTATAACAGTTAAATCTTGATTTGGTCAATATTATTTTATTATTCTCCATTTTTTAGATTAACTCAATACTTTGTTGAATTAGAAACCGGAGAACCCACAGTATGAAGATTTTTATGCCAACGTTTCAAATCCCAAATGGGATCCATCATCAAGACTTTAAGAATGATGATAAAAGATGAGCTGCAATGGAGAAATAAATACTTATTGAGGTTAGATTTTGGAGCACCACTGTCGGCTTGGGAATTTTTATTAATTAATTTTATAAATCTTATTTTATTAATTTATATTTTTATTAAGATAATTTTGTAATCTATTGATTTAATTATTGATTTGTTATTTTATTAGTCTTATTCCATAATTCTATTGTTTAATTAGATGAATAAATTTTCAAAATTACTTTGATTTTATTAAATTAAAATATATTAAATTATTAATTCAATTATTTTATTTAAATAAATATAGAAATTAATTTATTTTATTATACAATTTAATTATTTAATTTATTAAATTTTATTATTTTAATTTTATTAATTTTAATATTTTATTTACTTATTAATTTATTATAAGATTTTATTATTAATTTATTGATGAAAATTAATTAATACCTGATAATTATTTATTCTTGATTTATTCTTAATTAATTAATGGTTATTAATAATTAAATAATATGTGTATTATCTCATTTATTAATTATTTTTTCTTAAATGGGGTTTTTCATTCATTCTGACATGATCATTATCATTGTCGCCATTATCGTCTCTTTTTATTTTGAGCTCCCATTTGAATTCTCCACATTGTTTTGGGTTTTTTCACACATTGAGAGAGAAGATCGATTATTGAAGGATCAACGACATCAAAAAAACCATCCCATGGAGGGGGGATTTGTAGACCCTTTTGTAGATATACTTCACCAATTTTTATCAATAAAATAATTTATTCATCTTAAAGTCTTTCCATTTGGGTTATTGCATTGGATATCTATACTATTGTTTGTTGTTTTGGATCATATATGTTATTTGTGCTGCAAGTTTTTTCCACCTTTTATTGCAGATCTGAAGTGTAAGAAACCAAAAATTGTTGTTCGGGTCGCTTATCACCTAGTGACTTAAGTAAAGTGTTTTTGGTACACCTTTTAAGAAATTTAACGCTAAGAAGTTAAGACTACGTAATGCGTAGTTCAGGAAGGCTGAGTGAAGTCAAGTTTCACGAGAACAAAATTTTCTAGGTAAGGCTAAGTGTGGGATCAATGAGGCTCAAGTGAGAAGATAAAAAACTAAATCATGATCATACACTCAGATCAATTGACGACACAACATTGATCACTCAAAAACAAGAAAAACATGATTCCCTCAAAGCGACAACAAAGAAACATACCTATCCAAGTGAAACACAAAAGATACACTTTTAGACGAAAGTGATTACATTTGTGTGACAGTGCATGAAAATTTGGGAATGAGTGTAAAACATATCTACAATACTAGTAGGTCTCATAAACATCAAGTTTACCCCTTGAAACAAGAGAAAACTCCACTTTACATGATAAGTAACATTTCCCATTCCAAAGACGACATTTTATATATAAAGAGAAAAGTGTGAACAACACTTGTGGTATTCGAACGAAGATGGAAAAAACACATGCGAGGGCTGAGATAACATGAAAAAAACACTAATTAAGATGAAAGAAAGTGAATGTGATGGTCGAAAACATGAAAGCGGCACTCAGGAAATTGAAGGTGCTCAAAAGAGACAATTTGGAAAACTCACTAAAACAAAAGTACAATCATAGGAAAAAGTTATAGATTTCCAATGAACGTGTGAAATGGTTGTCAACATGGGTTAATCATTGCATAGGCACAGTCTTGATGAATTGTGCTATGATTGTACGAACTTACATAAAATAATGCACTCATGAACTTGTTATAGACTGGGCATGTGCGAGCTAGTGACTTCGACACTTATAATACAAGAGGGAGCTCAAAGACTTAACAAGGCATCAAATGACCAAGAAGTGACAATGCAACGAATGATTGCAAGATCCGCAGTAGGTTCCAAAATTCAAGTGTAGGAAAAATTTTGGAGGGTGTTTGTCACAGCAACAACATAACCTTTGGGTTTCCACCTTATATCTTGTGTCTCATGTGTTGATTGATATGTTCATGTTCATGGTTATCTTTTTTTATTTAGTTTCTCACATGTTTTATAGGTTTACATCTGATCATATATTATGCTTTTGGTGAGTGAATGAATCAAGATTTGTGGAAATAAAGGAAAAAATTGGTAAAATTAATCTTATGGCACAATATTAATTTACCCACTCCCCTCTTATTATTGTTCAATGATTCCAATAAGTTGTATCAGAGTAGGGCTCTGCATTGCAGCTTCATTTCTAGAGAGCAGATCTGGGTAGTGTTGGTGAAAAATTCACAAATTTTGTTAGAATGAATCCTCCAAGAGGATTTGTCCTCGTTGTTCCAGATTTCAAGGTATGGTATAAAAATGTTAATTCTTAATTATTAGCTTGTGTATACAACATTTGGAATTTGGTATGTGAGGGATGTGGTAAGGATCAACTTTCACCTAAAGTGATGTAATAAAATGCTCAAGCGATATGCATTATTTATGAGAATCTCCATAATGTATATTTGAAGAAAATAACATATTTGAAGTATAACAAGGAGATTTGGGGCAGACTACAAGTTCTATTTAGAGGCGGTAGTGGCAGCAATGGAGAGGTTGGGAAGAAGAGTAAGAAGAAGAAAAAGAAGTAGGCTTCTCAGAAGAAAAAATCTCAGCTAGAAAACCCTCATCCCTAGTACGAATGGTGTAGTTGACAAATTAGAAAATGAAGCTTCAATAAAATAGAGTATGATCCCACACAATAGATATAAGGGTATAAATACATATGAATTACTTTTGAGTTGTGCATTAGATAGATCTGAAGATAGTCACATTGAGTTGTCTATTGAATATGGTGATGATGACTATGATAAAGTAATGCTACTTCAAGAGGAATATGAGTTAGCTTTACATGTTATTGAAAAGTTATCTGTTGAAGTTAGTAGACTAATAGCTTCATGCAAAGATCAAGAAAAGATCTTGCAGATATGTGATGACAAGGAGGCTAAGCTAAAGGAATAAGTTATCAGCCTTAAGACATAGTTAGAAGATGTTTTTATTCTAAAGATCTAGCTTCAAGAAGACGAAAGTACTGAGGATGTTATGGGAAATTAACTAAAATAAAAAGAGGGCCAAATTGGAAATATTGAAGCTAAAGTTATATTGTTGAGGAAGCATCTGGAGTTGGAGAAGATCATTGTAGGCTTATATAGTTTGCTTTAGAACCAAATATCTCCCATGATCATATATGGTCTTGGTTTTCGCAACGGAAAGTCCAGCTCTCATGTAGGAAAGAAAAACAATGTAGAACCAAAAATTCCTATAACAAACAATGGCAACAGTAAGAGAAGTAGTTGAGGAAACACACACCAACACCTACAACAGTAGAGAGGAAGACCTCAAGGAGCACATACATTTAGAAGAACATTCACTCTTAGGGTTAGAGATTGTCAAATATATGATATTTTTCAAAGGAGAAGCAATAATCCATTTGTTCCTTTGATGAATGATGTAGAGTGCTACATTTGTCAACATTTTGGACATGTGGTAGCTAGTTGCATGAGCATAATGTTCGCATCTTACTGGAAAAGTGTTCAACAATTTGGACAACCAAGATGAGTACCAGGCATCAAGTATATTTATGCTTTTAATGGTTATTGTTACTAATGCAACCTATTTGGCTATAAGGAAATTGATTGAAAATATAGTACATGGAATCAAGGAAAAAGTAATCCAAGGTGGAGATCCATCATGAGCAACATAAAATCAAATCCCTTGGCCTCATATTGTGGTCATGTGACGTGTTATGGTTGCTACAATCTTTGAAACATGGCAAAAAACTATACGTTCTCTAGATTATTTAGGCCATTGATTCAAAAGGATCAGCAGAGCAGAATAAACCTAGAAGAAAGACAAAGGAGGGTACCCAAGCAAAGAAGAAGCATAGGACCATGTGGAAGAAGAAGGTGGAGCATTAGGTAAAGTGTGGAATAACTCTATGCATGTTTGATAATGATGATCGATGGTATATAGATAGTGGTTGTTACCATCACATGTGAGGGGATATGAGTGTTTTTCTCAATTTGAGGAAGACCAAAGATGGCAATGTTATTCTTGGAGACAATACACTTGCTAAGGTGTTGGGAAAAAGAAAGGATAATATTGTTGATGAGGAGCTCAATGCAGCTAATGTGCTACTAGTTAAGGGGTTGAAGCACAATATTCAAGTGTGATTCATATAGTAGATGGAGGAAAGGAAGTGATCTTAAACTCAAAAGAGTGTTGTGTGAGGAAGGAGAATTCTAAGGGAGTGATTTAGAAAGGAACTAGGACACTGGATAATGTGTATGTGTTGAAGGGGAGAGTGAGAAGAAACAAGGAATAGAGAACATATTCTTCCTCTTCAAATTCTAATTAGAGGAGCTAGCCACACTACAGTTTGTTGATCTATGCATATTCATACAAGACTATAAAATAACTACGAGAGGTGTATAGCCTCAAGGGGAGGACATGGAAACTTTATGATTTGATGGAGATGAGTAGCATAAACATGTATGTTCATGAGCCTCATGCACATTCAAGTCTGCAGCATCAACCTTCCTATTGGAGGCATAGTGAGCTCAGGGGGAGCTATGCATGGTTTAAGGTTTTATTTATTTATTTTTCATTTCCTTATTACTTTCACTAATTAATTTTTAGTGCCTTATTATATGTTACCATAAATCAAAGAGTGCATTTTTCTACCATATATATGTTCTTGGTTCATTTTGACAACTTCGTTGAAAAACATATGCACAAACCATGCATAGAAGATGATCATTGATCCAACCATGTGTAGAGGAAGGTGATACTTTCAGACATATGTTTCTATATTTTCTCTTGATCTTATGGTTGAAATGGACCATGTACATACATTTTATTTGGTACATTAGTTCAGAAACCTTTTTATGTTCTTGAGTCATATAAAGCACCTATGAGTGCATTGATGTAACAGTTATGCATAGAGAGAGAGAGTTATGAGTCTTCACTAGGAATTGGAGAGAGTCTTGAGTATTGTGGCATACATGTATGGACCTTTAGAGTCACTGTCATAGCCATGTTTGGTTTGGTAGATGTCATGTTCTTTAGCCATGTGTGAGTTTGGAGTCATTATTATAGCCATAACTAACATGCTTTTCTTATCGGCAATTAGTTGAGCCATATCAATGGTGTTCATGCATGAGAGAGGAGTCGTGTTTCAACCATATATAGATTGTTTGGATAATTTTTCAACCATGCTATATCATTATAGTAGCCATGTAATATTCTTATAGATCCCTGTAATTCATTGTATATCATTGGGTCAAATTTGGTTGAAGTATTTGTCCATGAGGAGCAGTCTCTTGCAAGTGGTAGTGATTCTTATTGCAATGCAGTAGAAGTGTTTCACAACAAAATGGAGATATGTTTGTGGCCCCATTACATGTTTAGGGGGACCATGTTCAGCCTAGAATTAGGAGGAAGGAATGGTGTTGACTTGTTGGTTTGGTGGCATGGTGTTTTCTTGATGATATGAGGAGATGATCCCTTTTCATCAACAATGTTCAACATGTGTTTCAACCATACTTTTCCACCCTTTTCCATTGATTTCAAAGGGGGAGAGTGACACAACCACTTGAGCAAGATTAAGACCAATTAGTTGGATATGTATGAATATCAACTTAGTTTAGTGGCTGTAGGTTGACATCAATGCCAAAGAGGGAGCATGTTGGCCTCATGGTGTTGGCATTGATGTCAACCTAGGATGTCTACCTTAGGAGTCAACTATGGATTCAATTGTGCTAGATTTGATGTCAACAAGATTGGAGGATTTTTCATGATGATTAGAGGTTTGATGACATGTTACTAAGTTGTTTTTGATTTTTGTGAAGGATCTATGGGTTTTGGAGATGCTTGCAGAGGAAGATGGATAGGTTATGGAAGTGCTAAAGCATTTTGACAGAGGTCTAGGAAGAGGATCCTGGTAACATAGGCGAATAAGTAGAGAAGAAACATTATAATGCACCCTAGAGAGCTTTTTTCCTACATTATAATGTACTAGTTCTAGAGAGTAGAGGGTGTGCTACTACCTGTAGGTGGATATCCTAAATTGTTTGCACTCTCAAATTAATTCCATGGGCATTTTATATGGTTTTTGCACATAGTATTTGGTCAAATAATTCAAGGAAGGTCACTCCACACTTTAGAAGGTGATCAAGTCAAAGATAATGAGGATTAGTGTTGTGTATAGATTGCATCTTTATTCATTGAAAAAATGCAAGAGTGTGAAGTAGTAGTGGTTAGAAAAAGATAGAATGCTAGAGAGTATGAGAAATGAAGCTACAAGAATGCAAAGATAGAGTGAAAATCAGAGATTAGATTTGGAGCATGTGTTAGAGGATGATGGAACCATAGTATATCTATATGTCTAAAATGTTTATGTTGCAAATTATATTGTTGCTAGTGGTTGCTAATGTTTATGACAAATTGTATTGTTGATCAAAGTATTGTTGCAGGGGTTCTATTGGAGATTTTGTTGTTGTAGCTTTTATGTATTGCATAGAGGTTATAGAGTTTATTGTTGTTGTTGCATATTATTGTTGTGTGTGGAGCATGATTGTTCAGAGGTCTTTGTTTCAGCGGGATGTATACCCCAGGAAGTTTTGTACACCCCCTCCACGCGGGGGGGGGTGCGGGGGGGACTTGTCCCGGCGCTGCCCCCGAAGCTAAAAACAGATGTAAATTTGCCTTGTAAAAGTATAGTAATTTCTAGTCAATCTGAGCCGTTCATTAGGCGAATGATCTGACGGTAGAACTTATGTTTAGTTTAGGGTTATTTTCCCTAGAAGGCAACCCCTCTCTTTGTATGAGGGTATTGTATTTGAGGCGGTGATATAGATGTGTATTCTGTGTGTGTGTGAGCGAGAAACAGAGAGGTGAGACTGTGAGAGAAAACAGAGGATATTACAGCGGCTTTGCTGTAGGGTTGTGTCTCTTCATTTTGCTGGATAATAGAAAAGGAAGGACTGGCTGTTCAAGTGGACGTAGCCCAAATTGGGTGAACCACGTATATCTGTTGTCTCTCTTGTTTTGTGCGTTTTCTGTGTTTATATTTCTGCAATATTTTATGTGTTCGATTGCTCCGTAATATATAATTTTCTAACAATTATATGGTGAGTGAGGATTGATGAGAATGTTTGCTAAGATAGTTTGTATGAGTGGAGTGCATGTATTGAGAGAAAAGAATATGTGTTGAGTTGAGAAGGTTTTATGTTTTTATTGATGAGTATTAAGTTGTAATGGGCCATAGTTTGAAAATAGATGAAATGAGGTCCATGTAATGAGATTGAATGTTGGGGCCTTCAATGGGCAAGTGGTGGCTTATGTATTCAAGGTGTAGCGACATCCTTCAGGTAGAGGCATTAGAAGTCAGGAGTGGTGACTAGATAGTCCAGTGGTGGTCGAGTGATACTTACTGGGTGTGGTGGCTTCCAATAGGTAGTGTCCTACAAAGTTGAGGGAATGGTGACTCCCAACAGGTGGTGGCCTAAAAATTTCATACACTTAGTTTCTTGCAGCGAGAAGTGGCTCTCATGAACCACAAGTTGTATCTTGGACGTTGGTGGTGGTTGGCTATCATATGTAAAAGAATATTTGATCATTAATAGAAAGATGGAGACGAAGACTATCTTCTAACGGTGGTTTTTACCCTTTGGGTTTCCACCTTATATCTTGTGTCTCGTGTGTTTCTGCTTATGGTTATCTATTTATATTTAGCCACTCACATGTTTTATATGTTTAGATATGCTCATATATTATGCTGATAATCAATGAATGAATCATGGTTTCTAAAAAGAAAGGAAAATTTTCGTAATATTGATCATAGAGAAAAATACTATTTCAACCCTCCTATGAGTATTGTTCAATGCTTCCAATAGCACTATTAAGCTATCAAACCTTGGGATGTGAGGAATATATGAAAATGTATAATATTTCCCTAATATTGATGGTCTCATTTATTAGTAGGTCCTAGGAAATTTTCCCTTAAATTGACAAATTTCTAGTCATCAGACATTAATAGATCACCTATTAGAATTTGGGGTTTAACCAGTTTTCGCTTAGGACTATTTAGCGGTGGATTTTGTATTTCCAAAGTTGTGGGTACCAGAGTATTCGGCTACCAGGTATCAACCAATTCTCTACCTACATGCAAATTCAAATATTGATATCGATAGACCAAACAACTTCATCAAATGATGAGACTATCCTCATTAGTTAACATATATATTAGATTGAATAAGGGACATGAGAAAGAGTAAGTGTTGGTGTAAATCACTATGTAAGATAGTAACTAGAAAAAGATGTATTAACCTCTGAGCATACCAGAGGTATTTTGGAGCTTGTTGTTGTCACTTACTGCTTCATCAATCACTATTTGCTTCAAACGCCTAATAGAAGTGATGTTTGATGCCATATTTTAGGCCACCTAAGCTATCAAATCTATATGGGACCCTCTCCACTTCTTAGTGCTCGGAAAATATTTTCGTTGGTATATGGAGGTCCAAAAATGGACTCTTGGAGCCGAAATTAAAGCATTTTGAAGAATCTCTTTGAAAGACTTGGAAAGCAAGAGAAATGGCCAAGTCTGAGGGAAAAATTGCATATCAGTGTCGGCGGGCCTAGGAGGTTCATCGCAATTTCATATTGGTGTCAGTAGGTCCAGGTGGGTAAAGAGATATCATCGGTTCCATCAGCCAATTGTGATTTTTGATTTCTCATTGTTTTGTCAGGGGAGGGCCAATGAAGGCTGACACAGGAAAGGCATGACAAAACAGGGTTGGGTGGGCCCTTTTCTCTCTCCACCAAGAGACCACGTGGCAACCTCTGATTGGTCAACTAAGCTAACATGGAATCTAGCGTCATTGATGGCGTGGCATGTAAGGAAGATGACGTGGCAAGCAGAGACGTGGCACTCATTTTTGGTATTTTTATGGGTCTATGGGGATGTTTCCAAGTGCCACGTGGCACCACCCACAGGGTGACATGTGGTAGTGATGACGTTAGAAATGACGTCAATAGGTTATCGGCAATCAGTGATCACAACTGTCAAGGGGTAAAGAGCTAAGGCCATAGAGAGGCATCGATTGTGATATGCGGGATTTCTCCCAGAAGCGATAAGTGTTTACAGTTCGATGTATTAGGGCCCCTCATTCGGACTATCGGCCTATGCCTAAGAACAAGGTTGCATTGCACCACCAATTGATCTGTGGATTTTTCCCCTAGATGCGATAAAAGATTTAAAGTCAAGTTTATAAACACCCCGTGTCCAGACTATGGGCCTGCTCGGATGGAAAAGGGAAAGGTGCAGTTGAAGCACTGATATGCGGGAAAAAGGTAATAAAAAGGAAAAGGTCATTAAGAAACATGGCCGACGACCTTAGCACCTAAGGGCTCAGCACCTGATCTCAGCCTCGGGTCATATGAGGAAAGCCACAAAAGGGGTTGTAATAAGGGGGCCAAGGGGGGAAATCAAAAGTGCTGCTTGTTTTGCCTATTTTAAATGATTAAAAGACTCACCGTTGTGGTGTACCGAGAGTGACATTACAAATATTTTAAATGGGAAGATGGTCCAGCAACTGTGATAGTTAATGAAGCATGGCGCAGTTGCAGAGAAGTATGGGGGGAACTCATGAGGACTTAATGGCATGGCATGGTGCCCCATCCCTCTACACAGAGAAGAACTACTTGGGCACATGCATTTCCCACTCCGCTCCCTACTCCATTGAATGGGTCACTCAGGTAGTTAAGGAAGAATTGACAGAAACCAGCCGAGAAGCAGTGAATTGCCTGAAGTAGTTGAAAAGAGTAGAATGATAGTAGGGACATGGCTCTATCGAAGGCCTCCACTAAAATAGCAAGGGGACACCTCCTCCTTCCTCTCTCGACTTTCTTTCTCTGAGAATTGATTTCTGTATTTTTTCCAAGAAAGGGATTCGATCCCTGTTGTAATCTTAGGTAGGTGGTAGCAGAGCCTGATAGAACCAAGACAACTAGTCTAGCATGACAGCTGAGGCTCAGGCTCAGATATTTTAATTCTAATTCAAAGCTCTCCCCCTCTTCTTATAAATAGGGGGATGAAACATAGTACAAAGGTTCTGGATTCTCAGACCCGTGAGATTTGAACTCTGTGTTTCCATTTTGGTTCAATATGTTTTTATGGGACTTCTCTGATATCATGGCTGAGTGTATGGACAGAGTATTGGACCCTTTCAGATAAATGGTGTTTCCCCTGTTGATTCCAAGCATGATTAATGTGCAACAAATTCCTCTTGGTAATCTCATTGCACCTATCTTTTTCTTTCTTTGAAATTGTGTAATGAATACAGTTGGTTCCTCTTCAATCTATGGATTTATCTTAGCTGCTTTGGCAAAGAATGATACTCATGTTATGTTTGATTTGAAACCTTCTTTTGCTCCTCTATTTCTATCATCTCATTGGAAAAAAAACCATGGTTTAGGAGTTTTTCTTGCCTACAGCCCTATCCATCAAATTCCCCTTTCTGCTAGAACATTGTTGCCCATGATTTTGTTTGTTACAGCCATTTGCATCTATTTCTCTCCCTCCTTTCCTCCTCTCCACCATCAACACAACCTCAGTTTAAACTGTCTCATTTTCATGTGTTGGCCACCAGAAGGAGAAGTCATTTCTCTTTGATATTTCCCAAATACCCCCCAGCATTTGGATCCATGAGTTTTCCTGAATCTTCCTCTTCGAAAGCTTATTGAACCAAGCCCCTAATACCTTTTTACGTGACAATTGGAGTGTTGAAATCCCTCACATACAACCTTACAAGCACTCCTCTATTTAAGATATCCTAGGCACTGGTCTACAATCAACCCATAGGCTGTCTCTAGGGAGCTTTCCTGTCTCATTTTGCACTTGCGCTACATGGTGTAATAAATATCCACAACATCTTTCTGGCATCATTGTTGGGGAACAGATTAACATATTTTTCCCTGGGTATGACAAAAAATTTCATTTCCTCTGTTAGGTGAGCATAGGAAGTGTGGGTTGAAGATCTCTCACCTTGGCAACTCCATTGTCAAATTATGGTAAACATCTTGGCGACTCCATTGTCTGAATATCAATTGTGAACACTCTGGCAACTACCTTTGTTAATAAATGGGGGATATGATGGAAGATAAGGTTAGCTTAATAAATAACTCCTTATATAGACTAATGAAACTGGAGTTAGAAAATAGAAGCCTTCGATGACAGTATTCCTCTTTCTCTTAAAAACAACAAGAAGCCTAGATGCATGAAGAAGAGGAGGACGATCTATATGATGATGATATGGATGATTGTTGTAGGAATTTTGTCGATTTCATTATGGCTCAGTTCCAAAAGATAATTTCTCCTCCGTTATCTAGAAAGACATCAATGGGACATGACCAAAATGAAGACACTTTCTTCAAGGAGCCTCCCAGGCCAGCTGACAAGGATAAGGGACTTCTAGATACAAATGGCTTTAAACACGAAGCCCTCAAAGAAGAGAAGTCACCCTCCCCTTCCTGGCTCACCTGTGAAGAAGCAAAAGATCCAAGTGGTGTTTATGGTTTCCATGACCAAAAACACATATGTCAGCAAACTGTATGTGAAGAAGAGGTTGCTGCAAATATTTGTTTTCTATTCCAAGACCCTGTGGGTGAGTACATAAGCATATTCTTTAGTCAATACCAGAGTTCATTTCATGAGAATGTAGCAAGTTCCATATTTGGAGT
The DNA here is from genome assembly GCA_000404065.3 of Pinus taeda. Taxonomy (NCBI): domain Eukaryota; kingdom Viridiplantae; phylum Streptophyta; class Pinopsida; order Pinales; family Pinaceae; genus Pinus; species Pinus taeda. The sequence goes on along the minus strand of APFE031344869.1, from coordinate 45,347 downwards.
TTTTTCATGTTGCATGCCTACTCTAATTTTTTTGTTTCAGCGATATGAAGGCATGTTGTCCATCCCTCTTATGTTGGCCTAGCTCTATTGGAGAGTTGAACATACGTAACTGAATTAAGAATTGTGCATAATTAGGATTGTACATAAATAAGATCACCAGCTGAGCATTTACTTTTCAATTGTTAGAATTTTATTTTGCAGTTTAAAGTCAGGAGGAAAGTCCCATGGAGATTTTGTTGGTTATAAAGATGCATTTATTATTAACTCCATGCCCAATGGTGAAGGATACTGGTCTACAGGTTCTCACGACCTTGCAAGCAAGGCATTGTCCCCAGTAGGATCCAATGTTGTAACTCATTGCTTCATCATTCACTAGTTACTTCAAACGCCTAATCGCAATGATGATTGATGCCAAATTTTGGGCCACAGAAGCTATCAGAGCTAGATGGGACCCTCTCTATTGTGTAGTGCTCAAAAAAATATTTCCGGTGGTATATGGAAGTTTAGAAATGGAATCCTGGAGCCGAAATTAAAGCATGTTGAAGAATTCCTTTGAAAGACTCAGAAAGCAAGAGAAATGGCTAAGTTTGAGGGAAAAATTGCATATCGGCATCGGTGGCCCTGGGAGGTTCATCGCAATTGCATATTAGTGTCAACGGGTCCAAGCGGGTAAAGAGATATCGGCGATTCCATCAGCCGATTGTGATTTACGATTTCTCATTGTTTCTTCGAGGGGGGGCCAATGAAGGTTGACACATGAAAGGTATGACAAAACAGGGCTAGGCGAGCCATTTTCTCTCTCCTCCAGGAGACCACGTGGTAGCCTCTGATTGGTCTACTAAGCTAACATGGAAACTGGCATCAATGATGACGTGTTAGGTACAGAATATGACGTGGTAAGCGGACACGTGGCACTCATTTTTGGTATTTTCAGGGGTCCTATGGGGCTGCTTTGGGGTGCCACATGGCACCACCCACAAGGTCACATGTGGTAGTGATGATGTCAGTAGGTTATTGGAAATCAACAATTGCAAGTGTAAAGGGGTAAAGAATTCCCCTTTCTGCTAGAACATTGTTGCCCAGGATTCTGTTTGTAACAACCCTGTGCATCTATTTCTCTTCCTCCTTTCCTCCTCTCCACCATCAATACAACCTCAATTTAAACTGTCTCATTTTCGTGTGCTGGCCACCAGAAGGAGAAGTCATTTCTCTTTGATATTTCCCAGATACCCCTGAGCATTTGGATCCATGAGTTGGCCTGAATCTTCCTCTTTGAAAGCTTATTGAACCAAGCTCATCATACCTTTTTACATGACAATTGGAGTGTTGCAAACCCTCACATGCAACCTTACAAGCACTCCTCTATTTAAGATGTCCTAGGCACTGGTCTACAATCAACCCATAGGTTGTCTCTAGGGATCTTTCTTGTCTCATGTTGCACTTGTGCTGCATGGTGCAAGAAATAGCCACAACACTTACAATGTTGTCTACCAAGAGATTATGAATCAGGGTTACAGATGATTCATGGAGAGATTACTAGCGTAAACCCTTGATATAAGTAAGGCTCAGTAAATTTTTCATATATACAAAGTTGGATCATCATCATATGACAAAGGTGTATTGACTTATTGGTCTATTTTATTTTTGGTATCAGGAGTTTAGGAAACTTCACTATTGGACTATTCTCTTGACACTACCAGACCTAATAAAGACCCTTGTTGGCTTATATGGGCCTGACCTAGGTTTGGAAGAATTATTTAGCCAAGCAAATCCCACAGCTACCGACCCTTTCGATGACATTTCGTGGAGTGCGAACTAAGGTCTCACCCGAGGTAGCAGGGGAGGGTGCTGGAACCAGGTTTTCGTACCCTTGGGATGTTTGGATGTGGTCTGGCGGTATTGCACACCACTCTGCAGTCTCGCGCTACTCTATATTCGCGCAGATCCGGGCCCAAAATGATTTTAACTTTCTAAGATCACGCTGTTTATAGATCTACTCTATTTGATGAAGTATTGTGACTCAGATCATTTAGAAGGGTCTTTAAGCAAACATTTAACAAATTTAACCAGTTCACACAATTAGAATACACTTAGATTCACATATTTATAACATAAGCAAATGTGCATAGATTAAACAATCCATTCATACAGTCAAGTTTGCGATAACTCAGATTGTAACAGAGAATGTGCAGAAGAAACTTATCTTTATTTCCGTTATCACCAATACATTTAGATTCGCCCTACACACTCAGTTGCAGAGGTCCATGCACACTGCTTCGGACTCTTCTAGGCCTCTGCGCACATAGCTGGAGAGACTCTATCACTACCCAAATCCCCGGCTCAGACTTACAAACGCTTTCAAACTCCTTTTCTCAAGAACCCATTACATTTTAGATCCAAACACATACCCAAAAAGAACTGCCTTTCCCTTATAGAGCCGCACTTTATTTATACCTTCTTATGGTCCGTAGACCGACTTACTTCTTATTACTCTATATTATTTCTTGGACAAACAACCCTTTGACTTGACATTTTACATTTCACGCTCTGCATATTTTGGAGGTTTACAATATTTTTATCCTACTTTCTAGGCTATCAGACCCAAAACTGTTACATCGGACCTCCGTTACCCAATAGTCCCCCAACACAATCATCATGACTCCTCCTGAGTCACTCATTGGTGTGGCGAGATGCACCGCCATGGCTTCACGATTCACCTGCCTCTGAGTGACGCTTGTCATCCTACTGCTTCTTCGTTGTCTCATACAATGCTTCGTCTAGCTCTTGCTTTGTTTTTTCTACCCATACTTTGTGACCAATAATTCTCATTCTGCTCTTCTTAGTTAACACAGAACACCCCTTCCCAAGATTTTAGCTCTAGCAGGAAAGTTGTATATAGGACCTTCTTGTACCACTAGAGTCATTTTTGGCCTTCGTATCTACTCTTTACACTATCTGTGGCAGCTTGTGTTGCAATTTTGAAAGACCTGTGCTGTTGTCCGCAAGATCCCAATCCTCAAGGTCCATCAAAGACAACCTATTAACTTTGTTTCTACCCATGGTCTTTGTTCATCCATCCTTTCACCCTTATGTTGTGGTTCACCGACCTACCCCTGGGCAGGGCGATGACATCCGAACCAATTGTAATTCGTGTCTGCTCTTTTCCAGTACCTCCCCTACTATTTATGATGTAGTCTACGAGACGCCCACAACTGTCACCATGATGCTCCTTAGAGAGTCCTGCTACTACAACGGCCATATCACGACCTTCGGGCTTATTCATTATGCAGAGATAATGAGTAGCTCCATATCGATACTCAACATATGTTTTTCAGAAGTGTAGTTTACCTAGTGGATGCCCCTCGGTGATTTATAAGTGATTCAAATTTCAATTTCACTGATTCTCACCTGTTCTAGTGTCCCCGTGTAAAATCTGTGGCAGCTCGTTCCATATCTGGCTCGTACTCCTTCTCTTAATTGCCCACTGCTCACTCCCTATCACCATAATGCAGACATCTTGTCGTGAATAGTGACATGAATGGTCACCTTTTCTCGTAGCAATACAGCAACGTATTTTGAACTGCACAACCACAATCTTGGTGATGGGCTAGATCGATGCATATCTTGGCACTCACGCTACTTTCCCCTAGACTGCTTTACCATCCTGTGCTCTTTTTCAACTAGTTGGAGCGGTGAGACTGTCCTACGAACGGTTAGTCAGGATGTTGGCCCGCTCATATAGAGCTTTAGGCGACTGCCATTCACTCGGCCCGGGAAGGGGCCTCCATTGAGTTTGGCAAGCTGAACTGCGCCGACATCAGTAACTTCTTTGACGATATAGGGTCCCAACCAATGCATTCAGAGTTTGATAGGGAATTTCTCGAACTTACTGTCATATAGAAATACTAGATCATTTTCCTTAAAGGTGTGCACACTGATATGGCAATCATGCCATGCTTTCTCATGTTGTTTCTGTACATGTTGATGGAATCTGACCAAAAACCATTCCTCCTCGAGTTCCTCTAGCTGTGCGAGCCTTTCCTCCAAAGCCCCGTGGTCTACCATACCTGTGATTGTTGCAATTCGTAGACTAGGCACAATATATTCCATAGGCATAATGGCCTCCTTGCCATAGACTAACCGAAAAGGTGTCTAGCCCATCAACTTCTTGTACATAGTTCGGTATGCCCATAGCATAGCATGGATGTGCAAGTCCAAGTCATTTCATCGCACATTACTGACTTTGGTCAACACTGTCTCTAAGATTTTGTTGAATGCCTCAACGGTCCGATTCACTTGCGGGTGGTATTTTCTACTCTGCTGGTGATATATTTGGAATTCCTCAGTGAGTGTGTTGATTGTTTCATTTAGGAAATTTTTTCCCTGATCACTCATGATAATTTTTGGATAGCCAAACCTTGTTAGTATGTTCTCAAACAAAAACTTCGCAGCTGTCACAATCGTGCAATCCTTAACTAGCTATGCCTCTGCCCATTGGGTCAGATAATATGTTGCAGTGATGATATAGCACGCGCCTGTCTTCCCTTGTAGGTTGATAGGTCCTATGAAATTGATTTCCCATTTCTCAAATGGTTGTAGCATCATCTGTGGCTGGAGTGGCATTTCATCTCTCCACGATGGTTTCCCCATTTGTTGACATACATCGCAGGCTCGGTAGTATGCTTTCGAATCTTGATGCAAGGTGAGCCACCATAATCCTGTGCGAAGAATCTTCTGGGCTGTGGCGTGACCCGCATAATGTCTGCCAGCAACCCCCCATGTGCTTCATTCAGGATCTATCCTCGCTCGAACTCTAGGACATATTTACACAATATTTTGTCGTTGCCCGTTTTGTAGAGGTGTCCTGCAATCACAGTGAAATTTTCTGTGTGTATCACCAATTCCTTCTTCTGCTGAATAGAATATCCCTATGACACAGTTATTGTAGTTAAGAAATGGATTATATCCTCAAATTGACCATCTGCTACTTGCACCACATATAGCTATGCATCCGGGAGTCCATCCTTTAGATTTGTGGGTTCTTCGCCGGTCTCAATTCAGGACAGGTGATCGAGACCTGCATTTAGACATCCCGGCTTTACGAAGACCTCAAAGTCATACTCCTGGAATAACAGTAACCATCTACAAATGTGCCCCCCCAACACAGGCTTGTTCACTACGTATTTTAACACTGAGTGATCAGTATACATCTTAAAGTGGCCTCCAAGGAGATAGTGGTGGAATTTTTGAAGCACGTATACCATCGCTAGTCCCTCATGCTTAGTAGTTGAGTAATTCTTCTTAGCTTTTGTCAACTGACGACTTGTGAATGCAATCAGGTGGTCAATTCCCTCTGCTCCTAGTTGAGTAAGTACCACCCCCAACGCGATACACGACATATCGACATGCACATGAAACTCAACGTCCCATTTTGGAAAGACCAATATAGGGGCTGATGCCATCTTTTCCTTGAGTGTCTCTAGACTTTGTTGCATTCCTCATTCCAGCAATAAGTAGCATCCTTCTTTAGCAATTGTTCCATCAAAGCTGTGATCTAGGCATAGCTTTTGATGAACTTCTGATAGTAGCCCGTGTGTCCTAGTGTGGCGCATAGTTGTTTGACACTTCATAGCGCTTGTGGATTGAGTATGATGGCGATATTTGTCGGATCCACCATCAGGCCTTGCTTACAGACAACATGGCCCAGCAGGTTCCCAAATGGGACAAGGAAAGTACACTTCTTTAAGTTTAGTGCAATCTGGTGTCGGCAACAAGTATCCAGCATCAACCATAAGCTCGTTACATGCTTCTTAACTAGTCCAAACATGGTCCAATCATCAAGATAGACCTCTAAGAACTTGTGTATAAATTCTTTGAATACCGCTACCACTTTTCGTGAAAATATCACCAGCGCATTCTTCATTCCAAAGGGAATCACCGTGTACTGAAAGAAACCCCATTCAGTGGCGAACATTTTTTTACTCATGTCCTCTAACGCGATCTTGATCTAGTGGTATTCTGAGAACCCATCCATGAAGGAGTAGGCTTCCTGCCCCCCCACATTTTCCAGTTCCTCATCTATAAACGGAGTTGGAAATAAATCGTTAATGCAAGCATCATTGAGCTTCCTAAGATCCATGTAGATACAAATCTCACCCTTCTATTTCTTCTCCTGCACAACCATCGGACTTTCCCAATCGGACTCCTCGACTGGTTCAATGATTCCTGCTGCCAACATCTTGTCCAATTCTTCGCGGACCTTTGCTTTATATTTTGAGTTCAATAAGTAGGGTCGTTTTTTAACTGGTTTTGCATCTGGCTTCAACGTTATCTTCATCATTCCCAGGTCTCCTAAGATCCCTTTTAGCTCCGTGATTTTTGTTGGGAATAAATCTTGATCTTCGCGAAGCAATTCGATGACCTTCTCCATTGTGGCATTGTCCCAATAGTCCCCCAGTGTTGCATACTTCAGCTCTTCTTCAATTCTGATATTGAATTGTCTTGTTTTCAACGATGTCGTGATATCTGGATCTTCAATTTTAGGTCCGCGCACCTCACAGCTACCCTCTGATTCTGGAATATTGGTGTTTCGTAGATCATCCTCATCATATTCTACATAGACATTATAGCATTTGAGAGCCTGACTCAGCTATCGCAACCAATAGGGCTACACAGTTTCTTTTGGTTCCAATGGTGTCTTAAGAATGGCGGCCTTTACCAGCTATAACGCGTCATCTACAGGATCCATCCATTGATCTTCAAAGAGGAATGTTGACAAAAACCCTTCGTGCAAGATATCCCACTCGCCTGTGTCTTGTCGAAACTCTGCTTCAGTATACCAATTTATGGGAATGACGTCCAAGGTGTGATAAAATAAGTGCACCCATTCTGGCTAAGGTTCTTCTCCATAGGCTTTGATCCATCTGGTAAAGTGCATGTGCGAATCATCACGTCCATCATATTTATCCATTAGGCGTAATTCCGACTTCCCAAATCAGATCTTCATCATATGCCTGCAGACGCACCAATATTTGAAAGTCCCTTCATGTGTTCCCCACCATCACTCATGCATTGCGTGCAATGCCCATCTCATCGCATCAAACCATTGGTGCTCTGGTACTGCAACTTCAAATTTTGGTCAGGAATTCATCTATTATTGTCAGCCCATATGGTAATTCGCGATCCTGGGCCCTTACACAGTACAGATATTTAGTCATCATATTATAGTGTAGCGTAGTCACTCCATTCAACTTGTTATGCCACTGCTCGTCTTCCTCATCTGACTCGGAAGTGCAGGATTCTCCATAGCCTCATGATATTCTTCTATCCTCTGTTGTCTTGACCCACTCTCACCTTTGTGCAGACATTCAGTAGCTACAATCTACATCGTCGTCGCTTTCTCTATCGCACACAGGTTCAATGTAGTGTGGTCCTTCAGCTGGATCTAGAAGAAGGACTATGTGGAGCGACTTTGTTTCAAATACCATTGTCTATTTCTTTAAATTAATAACCCCGTTCATGTCGGTGGCCTAGTATATTCCTAACACCATAGGATAGCACATACTTTCATCCATGAGCTCAGTAACCTCAAAGTCCATCTAAGTACTTGCGCTGTCAAGGCCTACCGTAACTCCTTGCAGCCTTCCCATGGGTAGCACCTTCTGCTGATTTTCCATCCGCAGTTGGATAGGGGACCATTGTAGCATAGGCTTACACATGTGCTCCCAAGTCTATTTAGGCAGTATGTTGGCATCTGAGCCTAGATCTAGAATGACCTGATCCATTTCATACTCGCCGATCTGCGCTATTAGTCGCATTTTCCTCCCAATCCGTGATGCATGTCTTCCCAACTTTCGAACTACGCGAGGTTCACTCCATCCTACACATATATTTACCAGTTCCTGAAAGCCATTAACTACCCTATTGTCACGAAGCAATGTTATACATGTCTCTAAAAAGGTAGTTATCACCGAGGAATCCCTAACCGGCTCAAGCTAATCCCTACTACCTGAGGTGGAGACTTCCGCTAATCTCTATCGAGCTTCCAGATATGTCTCCTTACCCACCCCTACATAGGGGTGATTTTAGGGGCGAATGTTCGCCCTTTGGCGAAATTAAGGGGTTTTAAATTTTTAGTGGGCGAATATTTTGTATCATAGTAGATTTTTACAAATCACCTCAAATAGCCCACCTTATTTTAAGGGAGAGGGTAAAAAAGTAAATTTAGCCCTTGAAATTAGGAGTTACAACCTTCCATTCGCCCATTTTCAAGAATAGGTTTTATTTAAGTGAATCCTATGGGCCAAAGGCCCCAATACCATATTTATAAAAGAGGTATGGTAAATTAATAAAAATATAAATAAAT